>SNQJ01S0047635.1:7689-19378 GCA_010110895.2 Picea sitchensis
ATTGCATTCAATATATCATGAGAATATAACCATAAGTAGTATCATGACATAAAATAACCACATGCACAATACACCATAATTTACGTGGAAGCACAAATGGGATAAAACCACATAATTATTTCTTATATATATCAAGAATACATTCATAGGAAGCATCAACTTCCAAATTATCTATCACGAACTGGAAGGAGGCAACAACCCCCTGATTTATGGGCACCAACATGAAGGAAGCTACAACTCCTTGAGTTCTCCAGCACCAATCATAAGGAGGTTATGATCCCATTATTTACAGGAACTAACCTGAAGGAAGAACCAACTCCTTGAGTTCTTCAACACCAACTAGAAGGAGGCTATGACCCCCTAATTTACAAGAACCAACCTAGAGGAAGCTCCAAATCCCTGAGTTCTCTGGAACAAACCAAAAGGAGGATACACCCCCCTTTCCTTTTCCCGTCTTACCGATATAAGTGTAGAATCATTGTCACTACCATTCATCAAACTATAACTTCCATTGTCATTAACCTATCACTATCACATCAAATAATCGATGTCACTATAACCGTCACTGCCACTGTCACCCATATACCATCATCAACCAGGTGTAACTAGATACAATCACATGGATACCAAACTATGACCAAACCAAGTACATTAGCCATGTACATCAACCATCAACCATTTACTAGAATTTATACAATACCATGTAAATAAACTACGTACATCAACCATGTACCAAACCCGTACCATGCCATGTACATCAACCATGTATTGAAACATGTACCATACCAGGTACATCAACCATGTATCATCACATGCATCAACCATGTACCATACCAAATACATCAACCATGCATCATATGACGTACATCATAAGATATCGTTAATGAAGTGCCTCAAGCATAACCAAGATAGCCACAATACCAATATACCAATATAGCCAAGATGTACTTCTAACAATGCATCATATCATCACAAAGGTGTACCATATCATGTACCATTATCATCAAGACATGACTCAAGCATGTACCATAACAATAACTCTCAATAACACATGTAAAAATACATGCGATCCCATAGAATAAATGATACACAAAATTACATACATGTAGCTCTTCCTCAACTTCAACAACAAAACAATAACGTTTTCATCAAACTTTACCTCAGTCTTGAGGGACTAGTTTTGGATTAATCCCAAACCATAACTTTCAACACACATAAATCCATACATATAATTAATAAAGGTATGGAATTTAAATCACATATACCCTAAAATATTTTTCCCATCTCCTCAAAATTTCAAGGTCTGAAACTTCTCAGAATAGAAGTTATAGAGAAAATGGACAACCTTCCTAAATTTTATCCTATTCTGGAGAGAAAACTTGTACAAAATTCCACATGCTCAATATTTGATATATAATTTTGAAAATATTTCACACGATACTAAATAATTTTATATTTCCACTGAAATTGGTCTCACAGAATTTGGATCGTCTATGAATAAGTTATGATTGTTTTACCCGAAACACTTGTTTAAGACTAGTTTTAGGACTAGTCAAAAACCTTATCTTCCACATAGTGTATCTAGACAAATACAATGATCCAAAAGCTGAAAAATTTACCATGGGTACCTTGATAGGTATTATCAACCTCCTCCACTTTTCTCTATCTAAAGAATTCTAAAACAAGGTTATAGAAAAAAGGGTAATATGACATTTAAATAACATGCCTTAGAACACATCATCACAAGACTTCATCCTCCCATGGAATTTTTCCCTTCTTCACTTCATATTCCCTCTAAAATTCACCTCATATCTCCTTGGTTACCTCATATAAGAATCACTTAATCACATAAAATGCATTCAATAGAATGTGTGTGTGAATGTACCTATGATTGACTTCTTGAGGTGTATATATAATTTTTCTATGTAACCTCTTTCCTTAACTTTAGGGCTTCTTGAAATTTCTTGTCACAACCACTTTACCCTTTCATTAATGATTTGCAACCAATTAGAGTATTCTTAACCCATCTTTGGGGCTTCCAACTTCATGACCTCATAAGTCCTCAACCATGAGGAACTACGTGACATTCCACCTACTGTTGGAAATGATATGATGAAGACTATCCATCTATGAGTTTGTTACCTACATTATATTGTCCTTCATGTACTTATTACTCAAACAACTTCAGACTTAGAGACCACACCTATGGGTTTCTTTTAGACTTATTCAAAGCATATTCCTGTGAGGTCCATGCTTCGAGCTACGCCATAAGGGGACCGCTTTGGAGACTTCTCCAAATATACCCATCACATATGTTGACATCAATGACAATCAAATGTCCAACAACATAAATGACAACCAACTGTCCAACAAATGCAAATGAAAAAACGTCACAAATCCTTGAATAAATATAGAAGACTATTATCATCCTAAAGATTCAATTAGAAGAGACAAAAAGGATGGAAGAAATGGTGAGAATTCAACTGAAGGTAAAGGAAGTAAATTGTGAGAAATTGGAAGATGGATTTGTTTCCTTAAGAAAGGAATTGGAGAACTCAATTGATTGATTGAATAGAATATTGAAGTTTGAAAAGAGCACTGAAATCTTAGATAATATCATCAAATTCCAAAGATCACCGCTCATTAAAAAATTTCTTGGTTATGGTAAGAGTCAATTCACCACCAAATAATATTCAAAAGATACAAAGTCTCCGAAAAAAGTAAATAAAGGAGAATATAAAAGATATGTTGATGTACTCAAAAGCTCCATCAATGACAAAGACAACATGAAGAGATAAAATGATTTCCATAGAAAATTGGCATCCCTCCCAAGGAAAAAAAGGATAAATTCATAAGATCTTTCCCACCAATATGGCCTCACACAACTCGATACCAAAATTATTTCCTTGGTTATTGTTTTTCTTCCAATCATTGGTCATAAAGCAATATATTGTAGAGAAAATGTAAGAAATAATCATGTATAGAACAAAAACATAAGTACTTATCGGTTCTCAAATAGAAACTAAAATTGATTTTCTCCATTATTTGATTACAATGTTGCATGTTATAAGTACAACAACTATGGGCACATAACACATTTTTGTAGAATTGGTATAGTGTAAACTTCTACACAAAGTAGGGAAGAAGATACCATTTCCAAATGAAATAAAGAATCCACAAAATTTTGGAAAAAAAAAGTACGAGAAAGAAGATAAGAAGAAGGATAAATAATAATAAAATAAAAAATAAAAAAAGAGAAAAGAGGAAGAGAAACAAAAAGAACAATAAAAAATGAACATCTAGAAGAAATAAGGTACAAAGAAGAAGAAGGAGAAGAAGAAGAAAATCAAGATACAAAGGAATATTCATTTCACAAACCAAGTGTATCAAGGAAATGTTGAAGAAGTTGAAAATGGAATATTGTGCACTAGGTAGCACACCCATGGTCATAGGTTGTAATTTGAGAAAAAATGATGAATATTCAGAATAAAATCAAACATTGTACAGGTCAATGATTGGAAACCTATTATATGTGATAGAATCAAGTTTGAACATTATGAAATAAGTAGGATTGGTTGCATGGTTTCAAGCTACATCAAAATAAACTCATGTGCAAGCAGTTGAAAATAATACTCGAATATCTAAAGGGAACCTTGGACTTCGTCTTGTGGTACTCAAGAGGTGAATATTTTCCTCTAGTAGAATATACTGATGAGTATTGGGAAGATAGAATTGATGATAGGAAAAGAAGGAGATTAGGCAGAGCATCCCTTTTCCATTGATTTAAAAAGGGGAGAGTTACAGACAGGGGGAGAGTTGCATATAGGGGGATAATTCTTTCTATTCCTAGTGGACTATGTGTTTCATTGTGGGATGCAATCAATGAAAAAATGATATATTGTTGGAAATATTGGCATTGATTTCAAAGGATTAATGTTGTCATTAATGTCATATTACGACATTACAATACAAACAAAATTTCCAAGATTGATTTATATATATGTTTACAAGTATATTAAAAAATGGGTGCACGTGAAAAAGTCAAAAGTGAGATGGTGGTTTAAAAACCATGGGTTTGGGTATTTTCCCTTGGTATTTGGAAAAGTAAAATAAAAATAAGCGAGTTATTTAGTTAATTAATGGACATGTCCCTTCATGAAGGGTTATGAAAAAAGTATAAAAAGAGATAGTATTGAGAGAAAGTTTCTGGGTGCAGAATGTAGTAACATTTGAAGAAGAAGATGAACAAAGATTGAATATGATTCCAAAAGGGAAGAGTTGTGAAATTAGTTTCATTTCATCTTGGAATTTGCGTGATAACTTATTTTCTAGGATGTTTCAGACCTTAAAATTTTGAGGAGATGGAGGCTATATTTTTTATGTACATGTGGTAAAAATTTCATACCTTTTTTTGCTATACTTTTTGATATATGCCTTGTGGAAGTTAGAGTTCTTGAATGCTCCTAAATCAATTGAAAATAGGTAAGCTTGGAACATTCACTATAACTTACTTTGTAGGACATTTCAGACCATGAAATTTGAGGAGACAAGGGAGAGATATCGGGGCACATGTGGAAAAAATTTCATATGTTGGTTCACTATATGTTCATAGATATTCCCTGTGGAAGTTAGGATTTTTGAATGGTCCTCGAATCAATTTCAAATAGGTCAGTTCGTAATTTTCACTATAACTTATTTTCTGGGACTTATCAAACTAGGAAACTTTTATAGATTCAAGGAGACATACAAAAGTACCTCAAGTAAAATTTTCAGATCTTGGTTTTCTATACATTCGAAGATAATCTCTATGGAATTTAGGGTTTCAAACATGTCAGTTTGTCATTTTCACTATAACTTATTTTCTGAGACTCTTCATACTATGAAATGTTCATATATCTAAGAAGACATATAGAATTACTTCAAGTAATAATTTCATAATCATATTTCAAAAATTGGATACGTGGCATGTTGTACAATTTTGTTCTTGGGAATATTCCTAAAACAACCAGCTTTGGGAAAGTTACCATTTGGAAATTAAAATTTTTGTTAGACCTGTTAAATGTAGAAGTAGTGAGAAGACCTACTGAAGGCATAAGCAATGAGTAAACCTGGTGAATTTATAATTAGCGAGAAGACCCTGTGAAGGAAGGGGTAGAAACAAGATTCGATGAAGGTTGGCACAACTCAGACAAATAGATTTTTGCCTCTTGATAAGTTGGTGTTTAGTGATGGGGATTGATGTCTCTAGTAGATTGGTGTATATGAATGTATGTAAGAGTAGTTTGGTGTCACTCAAACAAAGATATTGGTGTCTCTTTCTAAGTTGGTTCTTAGTGGTGGGGATCAGTGTCTCTAGTATATTGGTTTTTATGAATATATGTAAGAGTAGGTTGGTTCCTACCATGTGTTGTGCCAACACAAAACCCTCCCTAAATTATTCTTTTACCTTTTCTCTGGGAATAAATTGCCCCCCCCTACTAAAAAATTCTATTGGAAAGTCTCTAAGACTCTCTCATGCAAATGGAAAATACCAAATCTCTCTCCTCACTCTTCATACATTACCATTTTCATTGATTTTAAAGAAAACTCTACCCCTTTAATACACCGTATATTGGTGATCTACCCTTTTCCTTTGTCGATACATTGCATATCACCAAGAATCCTTCTTCCTCCACTGATACGGCCCATATCAGTGACTTGGGTTTTCCTTCATTGATTTCAAGCTAAACCAACAATCATAGTTTTTCCAAAAGCTTGTTCTTGTATCGACAATTAGTCTTTCATCAATTGCTATTACACCAACACCCATCAGTCCTTGAACATAAATACACTGATGCTTCATTCGATTTTGACCACTGAATATACATCGATGTGGATCCTCCTATATTCTTCAATACATCACGTATCGGAAAGGTTCATTGATTTCTCTCCGATACATAATGTATCAGTGATGTTTGTCTCTCTCTCTTTCTGATATAACAATTGTTGGTGAATTTCCCCCTCTTGTCTATGATTTGTTAGCAGAAAAATATTGACCCCTCATCGACAATAAGCATATCGATAGTGATATTTTTTCCCTCACCGAAATAGATATTTTAAGATAGATTCCTTCATATTGAGTTCTCTCCTATTCTCTTCTAGATTATATCCTTCTCGTTGTGCCCATCAGTCAGGTTCCTATCATTTCCAATGATAAATATTTCCATGCTTGACTGGATAACTGATGACTGATAGCCTACCATGCTTAATCTACATTATGTTGCATTCATAATTAAGCATGTTTGTGTCACCAATAGTTTTCATTACACATACCCTACCAGCATGCATGTTTTGTGTATTCTTGATTTTATGATTAACCATGATCATGAAAGTGCTGTATATCATCAGGTGGGTTAATTGAAACATATATAAGACTAATGTTGGGTCTTAATTGCATCTCATATGAGAATCAATCCTCCTAGCTCTTAAACAAATATAAGCGCTCCAAATGTCAGCTGGTTATTTTTGTGGGATTATATTTATGGGCCACTAACAGATGACCTCAAATCCAATGGATGAATTAAGAAACTGTAAAACATATATAACACGTGAACTAACAGAATGGAATTCAAGCAAAGTAGTAGTGAGAATGGGGTCTGAACTTTCTTTAAAAAAATTCTTTACTCACAATTCTGGGTACTGGTCAAAGTATATTTTCACTCCTAAAATAGGATCTATGTATTTTTTATGAGATTAATATTCCAACGCCATTGAGGGAATCAAAATTTGAAGTCCAGAAGTTCCAAAATGATTGCCAAGGATTTCTCATCAAGAAAGCCTTGTTAACCATGACCTTAATTAAAAATGAATCTCCTCAAATGATTTAATGAAGTTGTAATGTATCTCACTAGAATCCCTCTTTTTCTATTCACATTGCAAAAAATGGTGCCTCAATCAGACATCATATGAGAAAGTTATGGACTTTTGAACTCAAGCTCTTATTGTTTCTTATCGGTAAAAAGGACAGTTAGACATTGTTTTACTTTTATTCCTACATAGAGGAGAGTTCGTACTAAAATTGTTGACATATTGATGCAAACCCCACTCTCTCCCAGGGTCTGCATGACCTCTGGGTCTAAGGATCATTGAATTCGGTAGCTGAATCAGCTCGCAGGCTCTCTCCGAGCCCTCAAATTCATTACACAGGTCCTAAAACTTCTTCTCCAAATGCAATGTTTTTCCCGAGCACTGACAAATTATTCATGGGAACCATGGGATAAAACACTTACCTCCATAGAATTCGGGACTTCGGGGCTCTCCATATTTGGGACTCTCCATATAATAACATTCCAATCCTTCTGAACACTGGAGTGACAGAGCGTCAAACCACCAACACGAATCAATGGCTCACAACATCTGCCTAATCAATGACGAGGATCAATTTCAGAAATTTGGGCTTTGACATGTCTTCCCATCCCAACACACCACTCTCCCAAAGAGTATAACTATGAGGTAGATCAGATGACTCCCATTCCTCTGTCAGATCAATGACTGACGCAAGCTTCATAGTTTTGGGTTTTAGGAGTTCTTGAATCTCTACTCCACTTTTCCACCAGAGCATTGGATCAATGAACACATGCAACACAGGGATCAACTGTTTGCACTCTCTTGTCAACCAAAAACCATGATTTACTCTGGGATTCCATGGTTTGGGAGTCCTGGGTGTCTAACACTTTGAAACCTCCATAGCACCAGACTTGCGAACTCACAAAGGACCCAAATTGATGGTCCCTACATCTTGATAGATGGGAAGCCTATATTTACTATGGGCTTCAAAGCTTTGGAGGGGTCAACACTTCTTCCATCTTTTCTCTTAGACTTCTAGTCTTCTGGAGTTGGCGATCTACTGACACGTGTCCTTGGAAATGAACGGTTGTGATTTTCTCGGCCTTTAGGCCTTTAGGGATCTCGACCCATGAAACAAAAATTCAATTTTCCCTCGAAGTGTCTATCCTATGGAGTGTAGGATCTCCCACCACATGTTCGTTGTATCCAATGGTCAAGATCTCCTCTGCTCTTCAGAGCTTCGGAATATTTTCAAACTTCCACTGTAATTCCCCCTTCCGATGCAATTCCCCCTTCAAAAATTTGGGAGTTCCACCTCCTTTTCACTCCAAGTATGAAATCCTCTGAATACGTGAAGTTCGAAGGAATTATAGGATTTAACACCCTCGCTACTTCTCCAGATCTAATGGTCGTGGATGATCCCGACTCTCCCAGAATGGATCTCATCTGTTCTACTTCTAAATAGTAAAATGCCTTCCCTTTCAAGGGATTTCAATCGCTATTCTTCCTGAGCTTGACCGCATGGGTTGATTCAAACCTAGAACACCTCCTCTGAACACTTCAAAGCTTTCAGACTTAGGAATATTTCCGAGTCCCTCTTGCATAACTCTTGTACTCGCTATCTCTTCAGAGATTTTGTTCCTCAAGGTTTCATACCTCTGGCACACTCCTTGCATCCTTTGAACCTTTGAAATGTTTTGGACTTAGATATTTTTTCCGAAAATATCTCTGTGCACTCCTTTCATTCATCCTCTCCAAGACTTCCTCAACACTTCGACCAAGTGTTGGTCCAACGCACACCTTTCACAGGTCTTCTTTAAATTTTTCTCTCCACTGAGAAATTGTTCACTCCTTGCACTAGAACTCTCAGAAGAGAAACAATTTAAACTTATAGAAACATCAAAGGTTCCCACACTTAATCATAAAAATCATACTCACAGATATAAAATGCAAAAAACACATAAAACAGATAAACAAATCACATCTACTCAATGAACTCAGAAGAATACAACACCATACATTTGGAGGAAAACCTTATATGTTATATTCATTTAGAATATATATATATATATATATATATACATGGATTTATACAGTCCTCCACTTTTCTCTTCAATAGATTCCTACGTTGATCTTCAACAGTTCTCTAAGATAATGATCATCAACCTCATTTGGGAAAAAAAGACATATACTTATACATGGAGTGGCTTCTCGATCCTTCCTACCAACTACCTTAGNATATAGTCCTCCACTTTTCTCTTCAATAGATTCCTACGTTGATCTTCAACAATTCTCTAAGATAATGATCATCAACCTCATTTGGGAAAAAAAGACATATACTTATACATGGAGTGGCTTCTCGATCCTTCCTACCAACTACCTTAGTGCTATCATGTCATAGTTAATACACTCATCTTCTAAGGCTTATTACAATAAATGGCCATTACACTCGGATACGATCTAATGCTCCATATATGTACAATCCTTCGGGAATTAAATGAAATATGATCTCCTATGATTGTTTACAATGGATCTAGCCTCAAAAAATTTAAAAGGGATTTAATTACAAGATTTACAAAAGTTTAAGAAGATGCGCCCTCCTTTGGAATTTAAAATTAGTTTTAAACACGCACGTTGGCACTGAGATGTCCTCCACTCGGTCTCTTCAATATCGATGACGATTCTCCTACATCATACTCCTCGGCTAAGAAAATCATGAGCTCCTACTCATGGCTTTGTTGCATCTACAGTTGGAGTTCTCCTAGGTCCCAAACCTTAACTTGGATTTGTCTCCTTGCTTCTTTCCCTTATTGTTGTTCATGTTCTCCCATTGTTGTAGGATTTTCTCATGGTCTATAAATCACACATTGCAGGGCTTCACCTACTTTACCACTACATTCTTCTCTGGTCTCCTTGGCTGACCTTTCTATCAACCATATCAAATCCGTAGTTTCCTTGTCCATCTCTTCCTTTGATAGGTTCTTTCTCTGCAACTCTCTCTCATTCTCATGATAATTACTTCATTGTATGTTTCTATTGTTGCTACCCATCAGTTGCTCATCCTTCTCTTTTACTTCTTCAATATATTTCCTTCTTGAAGGTCCCCTTTGTTATCCTTCATGATTGCATCCTTCTGGTAATATTCTTCTATCTTTTGATGGTTTAACCATTCTTCCAACAACTCTAATTCCTTCTCCCATTGAATGGGTGTTGAATCTGAATGCTCCTATGGGACATTTCCCTGGTTCACAACTATTCATGCCTCATCTTCCTTCTTCTCTCCTTGAACAGATCTTTGATTTTGTCCATTCTCCTTCTCTTTGACAGTCTCCAATGACCATCTTTCTATTGCACCTGCTACCACACTCAAGCTTTTAGTTTCAAAAATATCTGGTTCTTTGGCCTCTTCCTGGTATGTCTTCTGCATCACCTACTCACAAGCATGAGCATATGTAAAATTCATTTTAAGAGATATACTAATCTCTCCTGTCCTCAGATTACAATAATGGATATTTTCTTCCTCCTTCAAAGGTTCCTTCCCACTCATGAGAAGTATACTCGAACTAGCTTCTTCCTTGACTTCCTTATCTTATATTGGTAGAAACATATGTGTATGACCATTCTTCTCAAGGGTGTAAATATTTATTCTCCCATGATGTACGACATTTATGTCATATTTCCATGGTCTCCCCAACAAAACATGACAAACGTCCATGGGTATGACATCACACAGAATTTCATCTCTATACCCACCAATATTAAATTCGACCTTACATTGTCGACTTACCATGAATTGGTGCCCCTTTTGTAGCCAATATACCTTTTATGGGTTTGGATGTGCAGTTTACTACAACTCAAAATTTTCCACCATTTCCATGGATACCAAGTTATTAGTACTTCCACTATCTATAATCACCTTGCATACCCTGTCCTTGCTCTTGCAAGCAGTCCTGAACATACCGTTTCTTTGAACTCACTCTTTCACCTCTTTCTCTGGTTTTAAGAGAACCTTCCTCATTATGAGGGACTTCCCATATTACGTTGCTTATGTCTTCATATCCATCTCCACGTCTCTCTATTGTGCTTAAAAAATGTGAGCTTCTTTTGTAGAAATTTTAATACAAGTTATGTATTTCCTAGATTCTCCTGATCTAACAATTATATGCCACTGTTAAATACATAATCACTTCTACAAATATTCTTTTGGAATTTAAAACACAATCTCCAATTGAAATATCAAGAAGAAAGATCAATCACACATAACACAATGTTTTTACCGAGAAAGCATAAAGCTAACAATGCCACTATCATATATTATGTATATATCATGGATCATGAAACAATCTCATGCAAAACTCTAATCCAAGAGCTCTTAGTACAATATGAAATCGTCTCACACTGTCATACAAAAATTGACAAATTCATGTGCCAATTTACTACTTCCAGATAGCCTCCCTCCTCTGCGTAGTCCCTGCTAATGGAAATCCCTACAATGAATGAATTCCTCTTGCCTAGGCTGCACAATCCTCACGGGCACATCCAATGTGTGTGTGGTTGCATCAGTGCACCCACTAAAGTCACAACTGATAGTCAAACTATCCCTTTCACCTGTTATCTCAACTACGTCTCCATTGGATCTGACATGCATGTAGTTAACAATGGTAAATCTTTAGTTGCATGTGAGACCACTGATTGTGAATTAATTGATAATTAATTCACTGATCTCTCACTAGTGTAAGTTTAGTTACAACTAGTACAACTAAGCTTAACTCACTTAACTGACTTAAACTACTTTACAACTCACATAAATACACATCCAACTTTGTTACAACTTCGAATCACTCAGTTACAACTAATTCGACTT
>SNQJ01S0047635.1:19388-47543 GCA_010110895.2 Picea sitchensis
CCACAATACCAATATACCAATATAGCCAAGATGTACTTCTAACAATGCATCATATCATCACAAAGGTGTACCATATCATGTACCATTATCATCAAGACATGACTCAAGCATGTACCATAACAATAACTCTCAATAACACATGTAAAAATACATGCGATCCCATAGAATAAATGATACACAAAATTACATACATGTAGCTCTTCCTCAACTTCAACAACAAAACAATAACGTTTTCATCAAACTTTACCTCAGTCTTGAGGGACTAGTTTTGGATTAATCCCAAACCATAACTTTCAACACACATAAATCCATACATATAATTAATAAAGGTATGGAATTTAAATCACATATACCCTAAAATATTTTTCCCATCTCCTCAAAATTTCAAGGTCTGAAACTTCTCAGAATAGAAGTTATAGAGAAAATGGACAACCTTCCTAAATTTTATCCTATTCTGGAGAGAAAACTTGTACAAAATTCCACATGCTCAATATTTGATATATAATTTTGAAAATATTTCACACGATACTAAATAATTTTATATTTCCACTGAAATTGGTCTCACAGAATTTGGATCGTCTATGAATAAGTTATGATTGTTTTACCCGAAACACTTGTTTAAGACTAGTTTTAGGACTAGTCAAAAACCTTATCTTCCACATAGTGTATCTAGACAAATACAATGATCCAAAAGCTGAAAAATTTACCATGGGTACCTTGATAGGTATTATCAACCTCCTCCACTTTTCTCTATCTAAAGAATTCTAAAACAAGGTTATAGAAAAAAGGGTAATATGACATTTAAATAACATGCCTTAGAACACATCATCACAAGACTTCATCCTCCCATGGAATTTTTCCCTTCTTCACTTCATATTCCCTCTAAAATTCACCTCATATCTCCTTGGTTACCTCATATAAGAATCACTTAATCACATAAAATGCATTCAATAGAATGTGTGTGTGAATGTACCTATGATTGACTTCTTGAGGTGTATATATAATTTTTCTATGTAACCTCTTTCCTTAACTTTAGGGCTTCTTGAAATTTCTTGTCACAACCACTTTACCCTTTCATTAATGATTTGCAACCAATTAGAGTATTCTTAACCCATCTTTGGGGCTTCCAACTTCATGACCTCATAAGTCCTCAACCATGAGGAACTACGTGACATTCCACCTACTGTTGGAAATGATATGATGAAGACTATCCATCTATGAGTTTGTTACCTACATTATATTGTCCTTCATGTACTTATTACTCAAACAACTTCAGACTTAGAGACCACACCTATGGGTTTCTTTTAGACTTATTCAAAGCATATTCCTGTGAGGTCCATGCTTCGAGCTACGCCATAAGGGGACCGCTTTGGAGACTTCTCCAAATATACCCATCACATATGTTGACATCAATGACAATCAAATGTCCAACAACATA
Organism: Picea sitchensis; assembly: GCA_010110895.2. Classification (NCBI taxonomy): domain Eukaryota; kingdom Viridiplantae; phylum Streptophyta; class Pinopsida; order Pinales; family Pinaceae; genus Picea; species Picea sitchensis. The sequence goes on from SNQJ01S0047635.1 coordinate 20,827, forward strand.
AATGACAACCAACTGTCCAACAAATGCAAATGAAAAAACGTCACAAATCCTTGAATAAATATAGAAGACTATTATCATCCTAAAGATTCAATTAGAAGAGACAAAAAGGATGGAAGAAATGGTGAGAATTCAACTGAAGGTAAAGGAAGTAAATTGTGAGAAATTGGAAGATGGATTTGTTTCCTTAAGAAAGGAATTGGAGAACTCAATTGATTGATTGAATAGAATATTGAAGTTTGAAAAGAGCACTGAAATCTTAGATAATATCATCAAATTCCAAAGATCACCGCTCATTAAAAAATTTCTTGGTTATGGTAAGAGTCAATTCACCACCAAATAATATTCAAAAGATACAAAGTCTCCGAAAAAAGTAAATAAAGGAGAATATAAAAGATATGTTGATGTACTCAAAAGCTCCATCAATGACAAAGACAACATGAAGAGATAAAATGATTTCCATAGAAAATTGGCATCCCTCCCAAGGAAAAAAAGGATAAATTCATAAGATCTTTCCCACCAATATGGCCTCACACAACTCGATACCAAAATTATTTCCTTGGTTATTGTTTTTCTTCCAATCATTGGTCATAAAGCAATATATTGTAGAGAAAATGTAAGAAATAATCATGTATAGAACAAAAACATAAGTACTTATCGGTTCTCAAATAGAAACTAAAATTGATTTTCTCCATTATTTGATTACAATGTTGCATGTTATAAGTACAACAACTATGGGCACATAACACATTTTTGTAGAATTGGTATAGTGTAAACTTCTACACAAAGTAGGGAAGAAGATACCATTTCCAAATGAAATAAAGAATCCACAAAATTTTGGAAAAAAAAAGTACGAGAAAGAAGATAAGAAGAAGGATAAATAATAATAAAATAAAAAATAAAAAAAGAGAAAAGAGGAAGAGAAACAAAAAGAACAATAAAAAATGAACATCTAGAAGAAATAAGGTACAAAGAAGAAGAAGGAGAAGAAGAAGAAAATCAAGATACAAAGGAATATTCATTTCACAAACCAAGTGTATCAAGGAAATGTTGAAGAAGTTGAAAATGGAATATTGTGCACTAGGTAGCACACCCATGGTCATAGGTTGTAATTTGAGAAAAAATGATGAATATTCAGAATAAAATCAAACATTGTACAGGTCAATGATTGGAAACCTATTATATGTGATAGAATCAAGTTTGAACATTATGAAATAAGTAGGATTGGTTGCATGGTTTCAAGCTACATCAAAATAAACTCATGTGCAAGCAGTTGAAAATAATACTCGAATATCTAAAGGGAACCTTGGACTTCGTCTTGTGGTACTCAAGAGGTGAATATTTTCCTCTAGTAGAATATACTGATGAGTATTGGGAAGATAGAATTGATGATAGGAAAAGAAGGAGATTAGGCAGAGCATCCCTTTTCCATTGATTTAAAAAGGGGAGAGTTACAGACAGGGGGAGAGTTGCATATAGGGGGATAATTCTTTCTATTCCTAGTGGACTATGTGTTTCATTGTGGGATGCAATCAATGAAAAAATGATATATTGTTGGAAATATTGGCATTGATTTCAAAGGATTAATGTTGTCATTAATGTCATATTACGACATTACAATACAAACAAAATTTCCAAGATTGATTTATATATATGTTTACAAGTATATTAAAAAATGGGTGCACGTGAAAAAGTCAAAAGTGAGATGGTGGTTTAAAAACCATGGGTTTGGGTATTTTCCCTTGGTATTTGGAAAAGTAAAATAAAAATAAGCGAGTTATTTAGTTAATTAATGGACATGTCCCTTCATGAAGGGTTATGAAAAAAGTATAAAAAGAGATAGTATTGAGAGAAAGTTTCTGGGTGCAGAATGTAGTAACATTTGAAGAAGAAGATGAACAAAGATTGAATATGATTCCAAAAGGGAAGAGTTGTGAAATTAGTTTCATTTCATCTTGGAATTTGCGTGATAACTTATTTTCTAGGATGTTTCAGACCTTAAAATTTTGAGGAGATGGAGGCTATATTTTTTATGTACATGTGGTAAAAATTTCATACCTTTTTTTGCTATACTTTTTGATATATGCCTTGTGGAAGTTAGAGTTCTTGAATGCTCCTAAATCAATTGAAAATAGGTAAGCTTGGAACATTCACTATAACTTACTTTGTAGGACATTTCAGACCATGAAATTTGAGGAGACAAGGGAGAGATATCGGGGCACATGTGGAAAAAATTTCATATGTTGGTTCACTATATGTTCATAGATATTCCCTGTGGAAGTTAGGATTTTTGAATGGTCCTCGAATCAATTTCAAATAGGTCAGTTCGTAATTTTCACTATAACTTATTTTCTGGGACTTATCAAACTAGGAAACTTTTATAGATTCAAGGAGACATACAAAAGTACCTCAAGTAAAATTTTCAGATCTTGGTTTTCTATACATTCGAAGATAATCTCTATGGAATTTAGGGTTTCAAACATGTCAGTTTGTCATTTTCACTATAACTTATTTTCTGAGACTCTTCATACTATGAAATGTTCATATATCTAAGAAGACATATAGAATTACTTCAAGTAATAATTTCATAATCATATTTCAAAAATTGGATACGTGGCATGTTGTACAATTTTGTTCTTGGGAATATTCCTAAAACAACCAGCTTTGGGAAAGTTACCATTTGGAAATTAAAATTTTTGTTAGACCTGTTAAATGTAGAAGTAGTGAGAAGACCTACTGAAGGCATAAGCAATGAGTAAACCTGGTGAATTTATAATTAGCGAGAAGACCCTGTGAAGGAAGGGGTAGAAACAAGATTCGATGAAGGTTGGCACAACTCAGACAAATAGATTTTTGCCTCTTGATAAGTTGGTGTTTAGTGATGGGGATTGATGTCTCTAGTAGATTGGTGTATATGAATGTATGTAAGAGTAGTTTGGTGTCACTCAAACAAAGATATTGGTGTCTCTTTCTAAGTTGGTTCTTAGTGGTGGGGATCAGTGTCTCTAGTATATTGGTTTTTATGAATATATGTAAGAGTAGGTTGGTTCCTACCATGTGTTGTGCCAACACAAAACCCTCCCTAAATTATTCTTTTACCTTTTCTCTGGGAATAAATTGCCCCCCCCTACTAAAACATTCTATTGGAAAGTCTCTAAGACTCTCTCATGCAAATGGAAAATACCAAATCTCTCTCCTCACTCTTCATACATTACCATTTTCATTGATTTTAAAGAAAAATCTACCCCTTTAATACACCGTATATTGGTGATCTACCCTTTTCCTTTGTCGATACATTGCATATCACCAAGAATCCTTCTTCCTCCACTGATACGGCCCATATCAGTGACTTGGGTTTTCCTTCATTGATTTCAAGCTAAACCAACAATCATAGTTTTTCCAAAAGCTTGTTCTTGTATCGACAATTAGTCTTTCATCAATTGCTATTACACCAACACCCATCAGTCCTTGAACATAAATACACTGATGCTTCATTCGATTTTGACCACTGAATATACATCGATGTGGATCCTCCTATATTCTTCAATACATCACGTATCGGAAAGGTTCATTGATTTCTCTCCGATACATAATGTATCAGTGATGTTTGTCTCTCTCTCTTTCTGATATAACAATTGTTGGTGAATTTCCCCCTCTTGTCTATGATTTGTTAGCAGAAAAATATTGACCCCTCATCGACAATAAGCATATCGATAGTGATATTTTTTCCCTCACCGAAATAGATATTTTAAGATAGATTCCTTCATATTGAGTTCTCTCCTATTCTCTTCTAGATTATATCCTTCTCGTTGTGCCCATCAGTCAGGTTCCTATCATTTCCAATGATAAATATTTCCATGCTTGACTGGATAACTGATGACTGATAGCCTACCATGCTTAATCTACATTATGTTGCATTCATAATTAAGCATGTTTGTGTCACCAATAGTTTTCATTACACATACCCTACCAGCATGCATGTTTTGTGTATTCTTGATTTTATGATTAACCATGATCATGAAAGTGCTGTATATCATCAGGTGGGTTAATTGAAACATATATAAGACTAATGTTGGGTCTTAATTGCATCTCATATGAGAATCAATCCTCCTAGCTCTTAAACAAATATAAGCGCTCCAAATGTCAGCTGGTTATTTTTGTGGGATTATATTTATGGGCCACTAACAGATGACCTCAAATCCAATGGATGAATTAAGAAACTGTAAAACATATATAACACGTGAACTAACAGAATGGAATTCAAGCAAAGTAGTAGTGAGAATGGGGTCTGAACTTTCTTTAAAAAAATTCTTTACTCACAATTCTGGGTACTGGTCAAAGTATATTTTCACTCCTAAAATAGGATCTATGTATTTTTTATGAGATTAATATTCCAACGCCATTGAGGGAATCAAAATTTGAAGTCCAGAAGTTCCAAAATGATTGCCAAGGATTTCTCATCAAGAAAGCCTTGTTAACCATGACCTTAATTAAAAATGAATCTCCTCAAATGATTTAATGAAGTTGTAATGTATCTCACTAGAATCCCTCTTTTTCTATTCACATTGCAAAAAATGGTGCCTCAATCAGACATCATATGAGAAAGTTATGGACTTTTGAACTCAAGCTCTTATTGTTTCTTATCGGTAAAAAGGACAGTTAGACATTGTTTTACTTTTATTCCTACATAGAGGAGAGTTCGTACTAAAATTGTTGACATATTGATGCAAACCCCACTCTCTCCCAGGGTCTGCATGACCTCTGGGTCTAAGGATCATTGAATTCGGTAGCTGAATCAGCTCGCAGGCTCTCTCCGAGCCCTCAAATTCATTACACAGGTCCTAAAACTTCTTCTCCAAATGCAATGTTTTTCCCGAGCACTGACAAATTATTCATGGGAACCATGGGATAAAACACTTACCTCCATAGAATTCGGGACTTCGGGGCTCTCCATATTTGGGACTCTCCATATAATAACATTCCAATCCTTCTGAACACTGGAGTGATAGAGCGTCAAACCACCAACACGAATCAATGGCTCACAACATCTGCCTAATCAATGACGAGGATCAATTTCAGAAATTTGGGCTTTGACATGTCTTCCCATCCCAACACACCACTCTCCCAAAGAGTATAACTATGAGGTAGATCAGATGACTCCCATTCCTCTGTCAGATCAATGACTGACGCAAGCTTCATAGTTTTGGGTTTTAGGAGTTCTTGAATCTCTACTCCACTTTTCCACCAGAGCATTGGATCAATGAACACATGCAACACAGGGATCAACTGTTTGCACTCTCTTGTCAACCAAAAACCATGATTTACTCTGGGATTCCATGGTTTGGGAGTCCTGGGTGTCTAACACTTTGAAACCTCCATAGCACCAGACTTGCGAACTCACAAAGGACCCAAATTGATGGTCCCTACATCTTGATAGATGGGAAGCCTATATTTACTATGGGCTTCAAAGCTTTGGAGGGGTCAACACTTCTTCCATCTTTTCTCTTAGACTTCTAGTCTTCTGGAGTTGGCGATCTACTGACACGTGTCCTTGGAAATGAACGGTTGTGATTTTCTCGGCCTTTAGGCCTTTAGGGATCTCGACCCATGAAACAAAAATTCAATTTTCCCTCGAAGTGTCTATCCTATGGAGTGTAGGATCTCCCACCACATGTTCGTTGTATCCAATGGTCAAGATCTCCTCTGCTCTTCAGAGCTTCGGAATATTTTCAAACTTCCACTGTAATTCCCCCTTCCGATGCAATTCCCCCTTCAAAAATTTGGGAGTTCCACCTCCTTTTCACTCCAAGTATGAAATCCTCTGAATACGTGAAGTTCGAAGGAATTATAGGATTTAACACCCTCGCTACTTCTCCAGATCTAATGGTCGTGGATGATCCCGACTCTCCCAGAATGGATCTCATCTGTTCTACTTCTAAATAGTAAAATGCCTTCCCTTTCAAGGGATTTCAATCGCTATTCTTCCTGAGCTTGACCGCATGGGTTGATTCAAACCTAGAACACCTCCTCTGAACACTTCAAAGCTTTCAGACTTAGGAATATTTCCGAGTCCCTCTTGCATAACTCTTGTACTCGCTATCTCTTCAGAGATTTTGTTCCTCAAGGTTTCATACCTCTGGCACACTCCTTGCATCCTTTGAACCTTTGAAATGTTTTGGACTTAGATATTTTTTCCGAAAATATCTCTGTGCACTCCTTTCATTCATCCTCTCCAAGACTTCCTCAACACTTCGACCAAGTGTTGGTCCAACGCACACCTTTCACACTGCTAGTTAATATCCAACGACACCTTTCACAGTCTTCTTTAAATTTTCTTCCACTGAGAAATTGTTCACTCTTTGCACTAGAACTCTTTAAGAGAAACAATTTAAACTTAAAATAACACTAAGGATTCCTCACACTAACCATGAAAAGCATACTCATGCATATAAAATTCATATAAAACACATAAAACAGATAAACAAATCACATCTACTCAATGAACTCAGAAGAATACAACACCATACATTTGAGGAAACCTTATATGTTATATCTTTATTTAGAATATATATATATATATATATATATACATGGATTTATACAGTCCTCCACTTTTCTCTTCAATAGATTCCTACGTTGATCTTCAACAGTTCTCTAAGATAATGATCATCAACCTCATTTGGGAAAAAAAGACATATACTTATACATGGAGTGGCTTCTCGATCCTTCCTACCAACTACCTTTAGTTATCATGTCATAGTTAATACACTCATCTTCTAAGGCTTATTACAATAAAATGGCCATTACACTCGGATACGATCTAATGCTCCATATATGTACAATCCTTCGGGAATTAAATGAAATATGATCTCCTATGATTGTTTACAATGGATCTAGCCTCAAAAAATTTAAAAGGGATTTAATTACAAGATTTACAAAAGTTTAAGAAGATGCGCCCTCCTTTGGAATTTAAAACTTATTTTAAACACGCATCGCTAAGCACCGACATGTCCGATGGAGGATGGATGGATGGAAATGGAATGGACGGATGGATGGATGGATGGAATGGATGGATGGATGGAAAGGAAGGATGGACGGATGGAATGGAATGGATGGATGGACGAATGGATGGATGAATGGAATGGACGAGGAGGAAGGACGGAATGGAAGGAGGAGGAATGGAAATGGATGGATGGATGGAAGGAAGAGTGGACGGAAATGGATGGATGGATGGAGGAAGGATGGACGGATGGATGATGGAATGATGGAAGGAATGGAAAGGAATGGAGGGATGGAATGGAATGGATGGATGGATGGACGGATGGAATGGAATGGATGGACGGATGATGGATGGACGGATGGATGGAAGGAAAGGAGGATGGAAGGACGGATGGATGGACGGATGGATGGATGGAATGGATGGAGGAATGAATGGAAGGAATGGAAGGATGGAAATGGATGGAATGGAAGGATGGATGGCGGACGGATGGAATGGATGGATGGATGGAATGGATGGAGGATGGATGGCCCGGGATGGATGGAGATGGACGGACGGACCGGATGGATGGATGGAAGGGAAATGGAATGGAGCCGGATGGACGGATGGAATCCCAATACCTCCTCTCGTGATGTGTGTCTATCTCCTCTCAAGCCAATCACATGGCTTTCTCATCGAATTATATCTCGCCACATAAAATTAATCTTACTTATTAGGAAAATACACACGTATAATTATGTTTTGTAAATTCTACAAATATCCTGCACTTCAACAATCGCTCCACTTCTTGGTATTCTTGGTCACATGCACATAAATAGATGAGCCAATAATCTTAAAATGAGAAACATCAGGTTTCTTACCAATGAAAGCTTATTCAGGTGTACTCATGCCAAGTACTCTAAGGAGGACAACGATTTTGTACATAAACCGCAAGAGCCATGCTTCTTCCCACAAATGAATTGGTAGGTCTTGATCATGAATCATCACTGTTGCACCCACGTATCATTTTGTTCTTCCTCTCCTCAACCCCATTATGTTATGGGTTGAGGATCTATGAGTTCTCTCAATTCCTTCTTTGCCGCGTATATTTGAATTCCTTAGAGATTTATTCTCCACCATTATCGCTCCTCAAACAATTCACTTGCTTCCTAATTTTCTCTACCAATGACTTAAATTCAATAAAACTTTGAGAATGTTTGATCCTTCTTCTACATGAAGATCCATCATTTATGAGAAAATTATCAACAAAAATAACATAATACTTATGTTTTTCTATTGAATCAACAGATAATGGTCCACACACATCTATTTGAATTCTCTCCAGGATCACCAAAACACGGTTCTCCTTTTCATGAAAGGTGGAGTTTACATACTTCCCATGGTGCAACCCTTACACTAATCTAACTGAGCTAGTGTTCCCATTGGAAGTCCAAGAGATATTTGCTGCATGGTTTTCAAGGTTCCATTATGAATATGGTCCAATCACCTATTCCACAATTCACCCTCATCTCAACTCACAACCTTTTCTACCTTGCCTATCATGGCAACACAACCATCTACCTCTAGTTGTAGAGATTTGTAACTCGAATCCTATCTTCTTGACTTGACCCTATTAGCACAATATTGGTTTATGCCTAAGCTTTGAATAAGTACTTCATTATTCATTTTGGAAAATGAATAATGAAATGCAGATTTCATTATTCATTTTGGCAAATGAATACAATTGTTGTGGGATTTTTATTTGTTTTGGGAGAAAATTGAAATTATATTGAGTTATTCTCAATATCCAAGTTCAAGCATAAATCACCCATGGATTTATGCTATCTAAATGCATGTAGAAACACAGTCGGACGCTACCTACAAAGGCCAGGTAACATTCTCGCAGAGGATAAATTATGCAGAGTTATTCTACCAGCTTTTGAGTCACTAATTTAAAAACCGTGGTTGTGAGCAGTTGAGGATTTATTTTTGAAAAAAGGAGGATTTTTTTGTTCATAACATTCAAAATAAAAACCTCTCTTACTTTTTCAAAATGTGTTTTGGCTTGAGAGATATTGATATAGAAGTATGCTATGCATTTCAATTTCCGTAGCTACTACTAGCTTTGATATATTCACCTTGTTGGGAGGTTGCCACATGTCAAGAGGGTTAGAATGAATTCTCATGGATAATCTATATATGCTAAAGGACACCTGAACCTAATATTTAGCTCCAGCAAAGGCCTCATACATGAGGTGGAAACAATTCTATTAATGACTTCCACCAAATTCTTGAAAATTAGCAGTTTGTCTGATTTTTGTCTCTTTGATCACAGTAACCTATCTCCAAGGCTTAGAATTTAATGGAGGAGATGGGATTCGACGTCCTAAGGTTATTCAGATGCTATTTTATATTTAAAGAGGGAAATATCTCTTGGAGAAGGGGATTGATGAGCCAAGAGAGGCTAGAAAGAGATGTAGCAGACAATTTTCATGTGTGTGTTAATTTGTAAGCCCGAGGGCATTTTACGATTGTAAGCACATCACATTGGAGACTCATGAGAGCTCTCTTGATTTGTGATTGCAACTCTTATTTCTATATTTTATTATTTTGAATATATTTCTAGATTTGAGGATCAAAATCTATCAATGATTTATGGATCCCTGCTGCCAGAGGATCTTCCAGATTTTGCCCATCCACCATTGTTTATATTCAAGTATATTTGTTGATTCATTAAATTGAGAGAGATAATTATTTACTGAACATTCTATCTTATGCATTCCTTCTTCATTTCTTCCAATTCCATCATCATAATCTTGTTTTCTGTTAAACAACTTTTGTGCCTTAGATGAGTGGGATGTTTGTGACTCCATTGCCCATTGGTGTAGCCTAATGATCTATAGTCATTTCTCTCTCTTTGTTTATCCATCTTTTTGATCCACCAATTCAAAACCAAAGTTATCTTTACATTCTGATGGGTATTAAGCTTACACTTACAAATAAAGTGACTTTCGGTGCTAACAAACCCATTGTTTTATGTCACAGGAAGGATTTTTATTCGTTGAAAACAACATCATAGCATCTTTCCTCCAACATTGTGACTAAGATCAAGTTTTTCTTCAGACCTCGAACATGCATAACATATTTCAATTGAAATGGTTTACCCGACTTCTAAAAGGTAATGGTACCAATGCTACTCACACTATATCATTCATCGTCGCCCATCTCTATATGAATTTTGAGATCTCTCTCTCCTCCGTTAACAAAAGCTCCTTTTCTCCCATCATGTGGAAGGAAGGCCACTATCCAAATACCACACCAATCCTTAATGCACTTGATTCCATGTATGCGATAAAGGAGAAGTCAAGTTCAAATTGAGAGGAAAGGGCCTCACCAGCTGCAACTCCAAAGAACCTTTCTAATTCTTCTTCTTCTCACGTAGTTATAGCTTAGATTCCCATGTTCGCGGATGTATGAAAACACTCACTTGGACAAATCCAAATTTTCTGTCTTTTAGGGGTTCTGATTTCAATGAATTTCTCTCTTCCCTTTCCTGCCTTGGAATCAAATCAAAAAATCCTCTTCATCATCATGCTTTTGTGAAGAGCCATCTCCGTGTTCTTCCTAAATCCTCCTCACACCAAATCTAATTCATAGTCATTCCCAATCTAGCAATTTTTCCCCTTCCATTGACAAAGTCTTGATAATCGCTCCAATTTTTTAGGAAGTCCTAGGAGATCCAATCTCACCAAATCATCATCAATTACTGTTCTTCTTCCCACACTCCCCCCATCTCATCCTCGGGACATTGGACAAACTTCATGAGACATTTTGGAATGGAGTCACCCTTATCCATCCTGATCTTTTCCGGGAAGTTTATCTTGAGCAATCAATTTCCTATGGTCGCGGTTGTTTTGGAATATATCCATCAAATTTTTCCACATTGCATATGGTGTGTATTTCTCCCATGGAGGTTTGAGACAATGTGGTTTCGTACTCCCTCCAACAAAATCATCCTCACCTTTGCCACTTTATTTTTCCATTCATCAAGATTTGCACTGGCTCACATTTGGCTTAGGAACATATTTGTCAATGAATTGCTTCAAGCCATCAGTTTCTCTGGCACGCTTCCATCCTTTCCTTCCAAGAAATTTAGTTCGAGCTTCCTCGAGTGCATACTCTAAAATCAAGCCATTGAAATCCATTTAGATCTTGAATGAGTTGTAGCACTAAGAAAGTCTTTCTGGAAATTTGAATTCTATACAATCACAAACTCAACTTCTACATTTCGCGGTTCGATACCATGTAGAAATTTTAATACAAATTATGTATTGCCCGATTCTCCTGAACTAACAATTATATGCCATTGTTAAATACAAAATTGCTTCTACAAATATTCTTGCAATTTAAACATGATCACCAATTGCAAAATATCAAGAAGAAAGATCAATCACACATAACACAAATACTTTTACCTGAAATCATAAAGATAAAACCCCACTATCATATATTATGTATATATCATGGATCATGAAAACAATCTCATACAAAACTCTAATCCAAGAGCTCTTAGAACAATATAAAATTCCATCATTAATCGCTTGCCATACAAAAAATGACAACTATGCCAATTTCCGTTTCCAGACAACCTACCTCCTCTAATGCATCCCTCAATTTGGAAATCCTTGCAATGAATGAATTGCTCTTGCCTAGTGTGTAATAACTGCATGTGGACACATCAATGTATCCTGATAACCATCCTGGTTGCATGAGTGCACCCACTAAAGTCACAACTGATAGTCAAACTATCCCTTTCACATGTTATCTCAATTGGGTCTCCACTGGATCTAACATGCATGTAGTTAACAATGGTAAATCTTCAGTTGCATGTGAGAACACTGATTGTGAATTAATTAATAATTAATTCACTGATCTCTCACTAGTGTAAGTTCAGTTACAACTAGTACAACTGAGTTTAACTCACTTAACTAAGTTAAACTACTTTACAACTCACATAACTACGCATCCAACTCTGTTACAACTTCAAATCACTAAGTTACAACTAATTCGACTTGCATGTCCCACCAACCAACCTTTGAACTCGAATTTCCTATAGTTAACTGATTTTCCACTTCAGTTAACTATTTCCAATTGCTCATTGAGAATAGATTAATATTTATTGTCCAACTATTATTAAGGGATAATAATAGTCGACATACATCTATAAATAGAATTTACTTACCATCCATAAATAGACATCATCTATAAATAGAATTTGCTCATCATCTAAAAATAGACTTCCACTTAAAAATATTCTGAGGCTCCATCCTAGTGTAGGTGCATAATTTTCAAAAGGATCTTCTTGTTGAATATCAACATCTTTTCCTCTTGCATTATTTCTCTCAGGACATTCCCAAAACATATGTCATGTATTTCCACATGCATAATATTTTACTTCTCCTCCTCTACCTCTTCCTCTTCCTATGGGAAAATAGTTTTTTCCAGCATAGTTTCCATCCCTATAGATTTATCCTCTACTCACCTGGTTTTCAAAGCTACCAGCTTCTTCTCATGCCTTCTAGAACTTCTCCCTAGTGGTTCCTTCTCTTTGGTCAGGATTCTTTCCTCTGCTATGTGTGCTTTATTTTTTGGACATATTCTCCTCTACTTTCAATGCCACCTGATAGGCGTCTTCCACCGTTCTCATCATCATCATCATGATTTCATCCTGGATTTCATATCTCATGCCATTAATATACTATCAATTTTTTCTTCATCACTCTCCCTATGTCTTGCTCTAGTGTTCAGCCTATTAAACTCTTCAATGTACTCCTTCACTGTCAATCCTTTATGTCTCAAGTTCTACAATCTCCTGAATATATTGATATGATAGTCTTTGGGTATGAAATTAGATTTTAATTTAGCTACCATCCTGTCCCAACTTTTAATTTTCTTCTTACATTTGCATCTTCGATCAAATTGCAGTTCATCCCACCACAGTGTTGCATGTATGCGAAGATCAAGGAAGAAAAGGGATAATGTGAACTTTCCGAAAGACTTAGTGACTGTTACTGGGTCGAAGTGAGAAAAAGAGCAGAAAAGACAGAGAAAAGCAAGCCGTTGAATGAGGATATCAAGGATGATAGATAAGAAAGAAAGAAGGATCATGGACAACTCAAAAAGGGGGGAAAGCCCCTGTTGGATGCTTTGGAGCACCGTGCGAGAAGGAAGGAAATACAGGTTGGCGAAGCCCTGAAAATATGGGTCAAGTTGACCTAGGGTTTTTGACACCTAGGGTTTTGGTATCTAGGGTTTTGGACATCTAGGTTTCAGCCTAAGGATGTCAGTGAGCTATTGTAATGTATAAATAGAGGTCTAAAGGACCTGGGATGGGTTGGTGTTATGATTATTGTTGTTGTCTTTGTTGTTGTGTGATCAAGCGAGTAGTAGTGTCTAAGAAAGAAGTGTTGAGTACGAGAGCCTTCTGTTATTGTAAGATCTTGAGCTAGGTGTGAAGATCAACCCTACAACTGGGTGCATAGGGAGGGGAGAGAAAGAGAGGAGAAGAAAGAAGATTTTCTATCTAAGAGCGCAAAAAAGAACTGTATGCTTTACCTTAATATATTATATCACAGTTCTGTGGATGTAGCCCTAGAAAGAGGGTGAACCATGTATATTTTGTGTTGTGTGTGATTGGTATTTTATCTCTTTCATTGATATATTGTGATTGCATTACTATTTTAGATATGATAAGTAGATGTGCAGAATAGATATAAGCTGATAAGTGATATATGAACATTGTGATGTTCTTGTGTTAGATCCATTTGATATCCCCTTTGGTTGTAGAAATCCATGTCTTGCAACCCCCTCATAACTGCTTTGGGTGAGACTGCATGTGCTTTGCAGGTGTTGCTGAAAGGGCCAGTAGTTAGGGCTTGTTGGTGCACTCTTGGAGGTGAACCCTGGGTCTGCCCCTGTGCCAACAAATGGTTCCATTGCTGGGACCAAAATCTTATTGAGGGAATGTCAAGGTGGTTTCCATTGAAGACAAAGACTCAAAAGTGGATAGAGGATCAAGAAAAGGACCTCACTGAAGCCCAGAACAAGAACCCTAATATTAGTTCAGAGAATTGGTTGGAGAAATATATCTTTACTGATATACACAAAATTTTCTTTTGTGGAATCCATCAGGAGCTATATGAGTGGCTAGCTAGATTAGAAGATACCCAGTTTGAGATCCGATCTAGACCTCTTGTGGTTTGGATGTTGGAGCTGATCAAGAAGGTCAAAAGAGTTGATAACGTCATATCACGAGCATAAAATCACTGGTTTGATAACACCATTGGAGGGTACATCACATAGTTTGTTGTGGACAGAGTAGAATCATATATCCAAGCTGAGAGATACTTCTTCAAGGGACCCAGCGGAAATTTTTTACAATTCCTGAAGTTGAGACTCAAGATGCTATTGCATGAGAATAACATCTTGAATATACAGTAGATTGGTCGGATCTAGAAAGGCTAATGTTCAAGAATTCGGACAACGAAAATGTTATCAGACAAATCGGTAGGTGCAGACACTAATAGATCTCCCTAGATCCACCTGGATCTAGAACAAAACAGGATAGGACACGACTCTTTCCCTAAGTTGTAATCATTGAATCTACTAATAGGAAGGATTAAGTGACATACCTTTATATCACTTCCTTAGGTCTCTGTCATTCCCGCTTCGCTCCGATGCTCTCGTGAAGTCGATTCCAAGACAACACAAACCAACCACAGTGAAGATAGAAAAGTATGTTCAATGTCAACTTATGCATATGATCAAGGAATTACACAATAAAGTAAGAGTGACTTTATGGGAAAGGGACATGCCACTGTATCATATTAATTGAAAGTAGAAGATACAACCTGATTGCCTTGATGTTGCGAGATTCCTTTCAGTGACCCTTAGTTCCAACACACACAATTTCTCTATACTTGCATGAATAAGATCCAATTCCTCTTGATAGACCAAATAGAGTCTTCAAGCTTCTGTCCAAGCAGGGTTCTTCACACAATTCTTTCATCAATTCTTCATTCAATCTTGCTTAACCTTTTCCATGAGAAACCTTTCAATGTATAGGAGAAGGAGAGATGGTTACATCAATGAGGATGATCCCATCAAATCTGAGAAGTCAGTAGAATGACAACCATGTGAATGCCAACTCATTTTCTAGAAGATTCCCTTCTAGAACCCTCGAGACCTCTTCTCCTTTCCAAGATTAAAAACAGGTTTGCACCCTATGTATGGAGCAGACTGTGAGAAGTTCACACCCTAAGTGTGGGTGGCCTACGAGAATGAGGGATTCTCGCACCCTAAGTGTGGGTGGCCTGCGAGAATGAGGGATTCTCTCACCCTAGACCATAGGTAGCCTGCGAACTCATCTTAAAAATATGTTTTTTGGAAGAAGACAGGAGCCACTTTTCTCAAGAGAAAATTCCTTGTTGGGAGCCTGAATACATCACTATTAAGACATCACCAAAGTGACCAAAATCATGTGTAACAGAATGCCCCCCAAAGTATGAGGCCAGAATCTATGATAGCCGAAATACTTTGGAAACTGTGTGTGTGTGTCAGAAACTAGGAGTGCACCTAATCGGAAACCTGCAAACAACCAAGCATCTGCATAATATAATACCAGTTCTGAGGTAGGCATTCCCATACTTAGATCACAGAAGGATGAAATTACGAATGTAGGTCATGTCCACCAATCATACACCATGGATCCATGCCATCAAAATACTGCATAGCCACCAGGAATACACTATGGATCTATGCGAGAAGACTCAAATTAAGACGACATAGCCACATGACATACAAAGTGGATTTATGTGTCGATGAAAATCATACATACTCCATCGTAGCCTGGATCAAAAATATGAGACCCAGGGTCTTCAATCCCACCACCTGAAAGTACAAATCTAGCCATGTGATTACATGTGCTAAATTTGATCATGGTAGAAACCACTTGATTACCGATCATTGATGAAACTGTTAACAAGTGCAAGGGAAATCACCATTAATGTCAATGAATTCCAAGGTACACTAGTACAATCCAACGAATGTGAATAAATGAGCTAAGGTCAAACATTCAACAGAACCTCCCAATTAGGGGTCAATAATGAAAACCCACTATCGAAAGTGAGGAAACCTGCCATTGAGGCATGCAAGTTCCAAGGTACCAAATAATTTCTAAGTCTTTTTTCTGGATAATGAGTTGGATTCGATGGAACAAGACTCATCACAGGAGGGCCTTGATGTATCCCCCATCAATGACACGATATAAGTAACAGATTTTGAAAGTGAAACAAGGTAAGAATATAGGTTGAAATGGACACAGGGAAGGTTGGCATGGTAAGAATGGACAACTTTAGATGACCGACTAAATAAAGGACTTGGATGAACTTCTCTTGAACATATGAATGACACGACCAAGGACTTGGCAACACTGACTCAGAGACAACCCAGGATATGACCTTGTAGCAAGTCAAATGAGAGACAAATGGATTTCCCAAACCAGTTTCAAATAATGAATAGGGGGTGTCATGTTCAATAGCGATGCTTACTGTCATCAATATGAATACGAAAACACATCCCTCTCCCAAAATTTCCCCCACCATTTCTAGCAAGTACCTCTTTATTTCTATGCAAGCTTGAGCAGGATAACATATGCTTGTTGATGTAAGCTCATCCTTCGGATGAGTCCCTCAGAGTATGTTTAACGAACCCTAGGAAGGAGTGGCTCGGTCCCATTATGAGTTTTTTGATGTTTGTTTAACGAGTCCAAAGATAGAAAAATCGGGGGTTTTTCATGTTTTGAGAGTATGGAAAAAACTTAAAGAGAACTCTCTCAGTTCCTTTTTCGTAAAATAGTTCGACAGGACCGAAAAAGTGATAAACTATTGCCCATCAAATGTTTTTTTCAGATACTTTTACGAGCATGAACAAAACAAGGTCACTCGATGATCTTTTCATTTTTATGGAGTGTGAAAAGAGCTTAAAGGATACTCCTTTGCATTCGTCGTTTTCGTGTTACCATGACGAGTACAAAAAGACGAGAAAATTATACTCGGTTACGTTCTCATGTATTTTTGAGTGCAAGAATGAATGAAGACTGAGCTCAAGGTTTTTCTAAAAACCATTAAAAGCAGTCGTACATGCGACGAAAAATAAAAAACATATGTACTCCTTCATGTGGACTTCAAATTTTCTATATCTGCAAAAATTCACACCCATAGGACTATTAGGAATTAGGTTTTAGGGACAAAACAATATAAAAATCAACAAAAATGGTAAAAAGTGAATAAATATGGGTAAAAAGGGATTTTACCATTTTCATTGTGATTTTGCCAAGAACTTTGCCCAATACACCTCATTTTCCCCCAAATTTCATTGCTCGATTGTGGGAGGCACAAGCCACCATTTGGCGAACCATCGCTACCAAGGAGGTAAGCTCTTGATATTCTATCTTTTCCATGGTTTAGTTTTAGTTTTTATTGGCAATTTTCAAGGTTTTGGGTTCGTTTTAGGGCCAAAACTTGCGCCCGAGCATTCTTGCAGGCTAGCCATGCAGGACCTATGAGAATCTAGGATTCTCGCAGGCGGCCTTAAGGGCACCTGCGAGAATCTCGCACTGTGCTAAAGGGGCACCTGCGGGGGATGAAAAAATGAAATTTCAATTTGATTTTTTCTCAATAAAAATTATGCCAAGGTTTGAAATAAGTTGTTGACCCTTCTCTTATGGTTCTTGTGAAAGCATTTGACCGTCACGATGATGGATTGGTGAGAAAGAGAACATGAGGAGGAGGATTCCATTGTCGGGAATGACCCAGGTACCGTTGCTTCCCTCTGAGACTGTGGGCTCTTGAAATTCTTCTGGATTCTGGGCATGAGGGCCCAAATCAGGTTGTTGGAGTACCTGTTTCATATGTGGGACGTGGACCAATAGTTGTTTCACATGGGAGTCCACACATTGACCCTAGAGATCAAGGATATCTACTTTCTAACAGGGTTATCACGGCATGGGTACCACGCTAGCTTGACTGGTAGCCGAGGTGGCAGACTCCCTATGAGTGAGTATTGTCACCAGTACTGTGTCCAGAGGCAGAAAGAAGCAAGGGAAAGGTTTCTATTTCGGGGGTCCAAAACTTGACCCTGTGAACCATATTGTTAACTATAGCACACATGGCCAGGAGCACAGATCCACACATGGCTCTCCAGAGCTACTTCCAATACGCCATAGAGTGCACAGAGCCATGAGTCTTCAACTAGTTGGATGCAGTTCTCCGTAGTATGAAAAGGAAATTGACGAAGTGCAGGAGGGACAACTTGAAGCAGTTTAGGTATGGATCACTTTTGGTGTCCTTCTTTCTCGAGAGGGTCCCATTGCTGAGATTACAGGTTGATTGGGGTTTATCAGCCCCATAGGATCCGAGGATGCTGAGGTGGTGCAACCTCATGGCCCAACACGTAGCTAGGCCCATCATCAAGTACAATGATTCATTTTTTGACTAGTTTCGGCCACAGATGTTGATGATTGATGACTACACATGTGTTGGTTTGGATTTCCAAGGGGATGATCAGTGGGGTGACCTAGGTAAGAAGTACACATTTTGTTCTTTTAAATGTTTTTGTGATTTTATCATATAAAATGTTTTTATGTTTGTCCAAGAACTAATCAAAAAATATCCTTTTGATGACACAGATGTGGGGCCATATCGACCTCCAGGAACGTCTCCTATTCAGCAGCGAGGAGAGGTGGCTCCAGTGGCATGATGGGATGTCGAAGACTATGAGGCATTGGAGCAGAACTTGGAGGGGTTGACCACTGACATCCCATATATGGCTATTGGGGAGATCCCTAGGTGTTATCAGCGCCACACTGTGGGCGTGTCAGAGTCTATTAGTCGACTGCTTCGTAGGGTGGCCCGGGCAGTTGTGTGTTATCGTGAGTGTCACCCGTGAGGGTATTTTGTAGAAGCTATGAGCTTCACATTTTGATATTTTGGTCCTTGGACATAAACTTTTTGTAAAAACTTTTGATCGTTATATACATATATATGACTTCTACCGGCTTATCTTGTGTTATGTGATACATGTGATGTGATTGGTTTATAAATGGCCCAAATGTCTGTCTAATACATAGTTAGCTAATGCATCAGTCAATGTATTTAGACATATAGGAATTTTTTGATACTCAATATAATCAAAATAACATTCCAAGAGGTGAATTCGTAAATATACCCGTAATAAAGTAGGACTTCGTATAGCATAGACATTACTTAGCTGTAGTACTACTAGCTGCAAATCAAGTCGTACAACCAAGTGGTGGATACCGAGCGAAATAGCATCAATCAAAAATTTGATAACGACATTATACTCTGCAATATTGTTGGTCGCATGGCTGAGACACACACCTTGTAGAGTGATAAGTTTGTTTGTAGGGGCGTAAATTTCCCAAGCAACAGAAGCAAGGCTCTGAGTACTACGGCTAGTGCCATCAGTGAAGCCAATGTGGGGTAGCGAAGACTCCGACATCTGGAAACCAAACACAATGTAACATAAGCGATCAAAGGCAGAGACCAGATAACGAAAAAGCATACTACAGTAACACACAAGAAGTATGATACAATAAAATGCATGTACTCATGCAAAGGTGATCTTAGGCATAGTACTTATTTAAGTACAACCCATTTCTGGGTTCGCTCAAAGGGATACCATCATAGTCCACTAACTCGTAAGCTCCTTTCTTCAAAACTCTTCTAACGATATAAGGACCTTTCCACATAGCTTTGAGTTTTCCTACTCCTAGCATATCCTGATCTTGTTCGTAAAGGAGAACTAGATCACCTTTGGAGAAAACGCGAGGCTTGACATGTTTGTCATATTGGGATTTGACGTGTTTCTTCTGGGCTTCTATGACTAGGGTGGCATCGTGACAAGTTTCATCTAATAGCATAAGATACAACAGACGTTCTTCTTTGGTAGAAGTGTTTGGGAGGAGTTCGATGGATAGTTTTAGGGAGGGTATCTCACATTCAATTGGCAGGATGGCTTCTAGACCATAGACTAACCGGAATGGTGTAAACCTGGTAGCAGACTTAACGGATGTTCGGTAAGCCCACAATGCTGAAAAAAACATTGTGTGCCAACTTGTTTTGTGAATCCCTATCATTCATCGAAGCATGGTAATGAGGACTTTGTTAATTGCTTCGACTTGGCCGTTGGCTTATGGGTAATAGGGTATTGAGTTTTCATGGTGAAGACCCAACTTTTCAGTGAGTTTGGACATCATGAAGTTTCTAAAGTGGCTACTTTGATTAGTGATGATAGCCTAAGGAACACCATAATGAGCTATGATGTGATTGAATATGAATAATGTTGTGGTCTTTCCAGTGTTGTCAAATGTCGGCATCGCCTTAGCCCATTTCATAAAATAATCTATGGCTACAATAATGTATCCATGCCCCCCATTCGAGTGAGGGTGACATGTCATGAAATCGATACCCCATTTCACAAAAGGACCAACAGAGACCATAGGGTGAAGAGGAGTAGGATGTGACCGTATTTTATGGTTGTAGGTCTAGCAAGCCTGGCATTTTTGGATGACAATTATACAATCGTTAAATAAAGAAGGCCAAAAATACCCTGCTCGCAAGATCTTTTGGGTAGTAGCATACCTAGACATATGACCACCACAGGCTCCAGAATGGCAGTCATTTAGGGCTTTCTTAGCTTCGTCAAATGTGAGGAAGCATTGAAAATATAAGTCAATCCCACGACGATAATGAGTATCACTGAGGATAATATACTGATGGGCTTGGTAGCATATTCGATGATGGTCAGTACTAGAAAAATTGGGCCAGAAATTCTGGGTTTGGAGATATATGATGATATCTCCATACTAAAGATCATCAGAACTAATCAGGAAAATGGATTCATCAGGTAATGAATCGACTGCTACATTTTCCATCTCAGAGTAGGGAAAGTCGCATATCAACTTGGCAAACACTAAGGATTTCTTAGACTTAGCGCATTTGAATTCTAAGTCAAACTCCTAGAGTATCACAATCCATTTGGAGTATTTTCCCCCTAGAAGTTGACATGTGAGAATGTGTTTCATAGGGTTGCAGTTATAAATTACCATAGTCTTACAAGAGAGGATATAGTGCTGGAAATGTTGAACTGCTTGGACGGTTGCCAAGGCCAATTTTTTAACATGTAAATACTTGGTTTCAGTAGGCGTAAGACTTTGACTCAAGTAATAGATGACATGTTTTTCATGAGAATCATCCTCCTGAACAAGAACCATAGCAATGGTGTAATCCGAGGTTGCGAGCTAGAGGAAATAATCACGACTGTAATCAGGTGGGAAGAGAAGTGGGGTACGTGTTAGGGACAGTTTCAAAGCTTCAAAATATTTGTTGGTAGTGGTATCCCATACGAACTTAGGCCCCTTTTTGAGTAGTCGCATAAATCCAAGAGTTAGCTCAGCATAGTTTGGGATGAAACGACGAAGAAAGTTTGCTTTCCCTTGCAAACTTTGTAACTAGCGAAGCGAAGAAGCAGGAGGGGGATTGAGAATTTCCTCAACCTTCAAAGAATCTACCCTAATCCCTTGACGTCAAACAATAAAGTCTAGAAGTGAGCCAGATTCTACACAGAAAACACATTTGTGAGGATTCAAGCGTATATGGTAAAACTGACATAGAAGGAAAATGGCTCGGAGGTGTATTGGATGATCTACACAGCACATGGAATGAGCGGGTAAGTCATCTAGATGTAACATACCCACTACCTAAAATCAAACTTTTTCATTGATTTCTCAACAATGAGAATCCCCGAAGCTCGCAACAGCGAAAGGCCAAACCCGATCCATAGGTCCTTATTTCCCTGTCACGGCCTCTTATTCATGCGCCTGTGACATTTCCTGATGATAATTTCGAGTTTTGGGGTTTCATGCTTCCTGATGACAAGAGTTCCTGTCCTCTCAAACTCTCGATCTCCGATTTGCCGATGCACCCCTTTACGTGCTAGCCCTCCTGGCTAAAATCCTGGCCCATATGACCACTAATTCACAAGACCGCAACCTTATCTCCTTTTGGGGTTTTGGGCTTCCAAAATCCAATGCACTCTGACTTCAGCTAGCCCTTAGAGCTAGACCTTTGGTCCATGTGACCTTCCCCCATATGACCGCAGCCACACTTCTTATCGGGGTTTCAAACTTTTCGACGTCGAAATGCATTTGTCCTCAGGACTCGCAATCCTCCGATTCCCGACATGACGTCAGTTAATAACCACTCTTTTGCCTTTAGCGCGATCAACGGCTATGATCGCCCATGAAACCAATGGTCCATGCTTTCTATCGGGACTTTGGGGTTTCAAATTCCATAATGATTTTGTTCTCGAGACTGCCGATCTCTCGAATCTTGATTCTTCGCTATGCTGACAGCTGGCCCCTATAATGGAGCTTTCCCTTCCTTGTCGGAGTTTCGGACTTCACGATTTTGAATTGCAAGGACTTCTTGTCCATGGGATTCCTGATTTCCCAACTCCTGAAATGCCGATGGTCGACTTTCTTTTTGGGAAACCTCCTGAGTGCTCTAATCTCCTCCATGCATCCTCCTCAATATGGACGGTCCTAATTGTCTCTCACGATTTCGCGACTTCTGATGCTCCGGAAGTCATGTCCTCATGATTCGCGAACTACTGAACCCCGATGCACCTATTGACTTTTCTATCGGGACTTCCCCGAGGTCTGGGTCTCCACCACGTGTTCTGGATGATAGACGGCCCTGATCCAATCTCGTGATTTCGGAGTTTTTGATACCCCGATGACAGAATTTATCTGTCAACTCAAAACCCCGGTAGTTGATATACCGACGGGCCCTCGATTTCCACCACGTGTATGCACAAACGGTTGGTCCAAATGGTTTCATTGTTTCGGGACTGGAAATGCCCCGACTTTCTCGACCTCGAGAATTCCAATATCCCAAGTACTGATATCCCGATGTGTCAACCCTCTCGTCAGGATTTTACCCCTACTGTTCATGAAGGTTTAACCCTCATGCATCTCTTAACGGATCCAACGACTGTCAGGTTTTTCTAGCTAAGATCTAACGGCTCAGATCTGTCCCACCTCGCACATTCTTCCACTACTTCGTGGATGTGGAAAGATCAACGGTCTAAATGTTCTCATGGACCTTGGGGTTCTACGATCCCGATTTCGTCGCTATTCACGAAGATAGAGGGAAAAGGGGCAAGGTATGTAATGCCCTTGTTTCTTTCATCAGTCTAACGGTTGTGAATGACCCTGAGTCTTCTGACGGGATCTCATCCGTCGATTCGTTGCTTATCCTACGTTGTTACCTCAGAATTTTAAGAGGGTCATTCCTCCTCGTATAGGGTTATTAAGACTTGCCCACTCAAGTCCTTTTTCCAGGTTCTTGGTAAACCTTTCCAAGGAGGGAATCTCTGTGAAGGGATCTATACCGGGGCATCCTGGGAGACAGACAAGGGGAAACAAATTCTCGAGGATGGACTGGAAGTCTGACTTGGTTGAACTCATTCATAATTAAATTCATTTATCAACATAAGCCATGCATGGTCTTTCTGTTATAAACATATACCTATTATTTCTTATCAAAACTCTACACAAACATTCTAATACTATAATCGTTCATAATTTAACAGTTCTATGAGCACATATGTCAGTATATGAATTTCAAGATGCAATATGTAAAACACTTATCAGAAATAACACCAGAAGTGAGTACAACTACTGAGAGGGGTGCTCATTTCCACCCAACCGTAGGCCTAGTGACTCCCAACGGATTTACCACTAGCCACCCCCGAGTTGAGACCACGATGCTATGAGACTGTGTCTCTCTATTTTCCAGTGACCAGGAGAAAAGGTTGCAATCCTTCCTCTCTGCTATCACTCACCCTGCGTAATGCCAGAGTTCCCCTCGCATCTGCCCCCTCGAAATCACTTCTACCTCATGCCTTATCCTCTTGCAAGGTTGCGTGTGGCACAATTCCCCTCGCACTAATTAGGCCTGATGGCTCTACGGATGGGTGGTTCACCATCCCATCTCTCATTAATCCATCCACCTACCATCTTGTGAGACATTAAATTCGGGGCCAGCGAGCCACTTTTGGTTCTCTGGGCCAGTGGAGTCCAAATATGGTGTTAATTCTCGGTGGAAGTTAACGCCACCTTTCCATGTGCCTTCCACCGCCATCGTGGTCTCTTTTTCTGCACATCCCCTCTCAGCAGTCCTACAATAATTCAAAATGTTATTCACATTTATGAGTTTTCCATAGTTCTTGGCCAGTCCAGTTATATTTACAAGCTAGGGGAAACAGGGTGTTACACTAGATATGGCTGCACAATGTACTTGATATCATGGAAGGCGTAAGACATAGCACGTTGAAAAGTTGCGCCAACTTTTTTTAGACCGAAAGGAAGTTTCTGATAGGAAAAAGTTCCCCAAGGACAAATAAAAGAGTTTTTGTATTGGTCCGCAGGAACGATATTGATTTGATTATATCCAAAGAAACTATCCATTAGAGAGAAGATTTCACTTCCGGCACAATCGTCGATGATTTGGTCGACGAAGGGGGTAGGAAAGTTGTCTTTAGGACATGCTTTGTTAATATCCCTATAATCAATGCACACATGTATTGTGCCTTGTTTCTTGTCGATCGGGAAAATATTGGAAACCCAGTCAGTGAGAGCCACTGGGTAAATAAAGTCGGCTTTGAGAAGTTTCTCGACTTCAAGCTTGATAGCGGCCGCTTTATGTGGGTGGACCGGAAGAAGGAATTGCTAGATGGGTTTAGCTTCTGGTTATGTCTTAATCTCATGTATCATAATGTTGGGGTCAATACCCAGCATTTCTTCATAGCTCCAGGCGAATACGTCATGGAATTCTTTGAAAAGCGACTTATAGGTGACAATTTCGTCAGGGGAACACGAAGCTCCGATATGTACATTTTCGATAATTCTAGGTTTTATGGATATGTTGAGGGGGATGGTGGGGGATATATTACTTAAGTTCCCTTCGGAAAACACATCATGTGTAGACCTCGGGAACGGTAGAAATGATGACAATGGTTGACGGGGTCGAGATCTGTTGGTAGCTCTTGATGGTGTGTCATTCCAGGAAGATGATGGAATGATGATATCCATCGTCCCAGGGGGTGTCTTCCATAATAGACATAATAATATCATCCATGGGAAAAATGACGTGGAAAGGATATGGAGATAAATCACCAAAAGAGGGGGTAGAAGGGGTTGCTAATTGAATGGCCTGATAGGCAGATTCGACCGGACTCAAAGGCATTTCGTCGTTGTAATGAAGATGATCACCAAGGTTGGGTACCATCCATGGGTTGTGAGATGCAGGGGTTCCGTTAATAGAGGTGGAGATCATGTTGATTGAGGCAACAGATGGATGTGGAACATCGGGTGGTGGGATGGGGAAGGTACCCATTAACAAGGAGTATTTAAGAAGACCCACACCGACGTTCTCGTATCTGGGGGCGGGTTTGGCAATGAACGTTATGTTGTCGGTACATGAATTTGAGTTAAAGAAGGCTAATTGGTTTATGGTAATTACCTTTCCTTGATGTGAGAAATGCATGACACACAAAAGAGTCGACACAACTGCGTGCATGGAATCAATCCAGTTACAGCCAAGTAGAAGGTTGTAATCGAGAGGAGCGTCAAAGACTTCCACTTCAACTTAGACTGTTTTGCTGTCTAACGTAATCGAAAACAAAGGGACGACACTGTAAGGCTTAAAACCAGAGCCATTAAAGGCTTTGAGTGTGTTGTGGGATTCAGTCAAAGGAGGAGAGCCGATGGCTTTCCAGTAGGTAATAGACATGACACACGTTGAGGCACCCTCGTCGATAATTGTTCTACAATTTTTTTTGTCAGAGACAATATCTTGTATTTGGAATGCGAGTTGAGGGGGTAACCTTGGAATGTGATCTTCCAAGTCAAAAATTATTAAATTCATATCCGTAGGGTCGATTCCACCGATAGATTTCAATAGTGCCTTCCGTTGTATAGGTAAACTTTGAAGGACTTTGAGGGATGACATTGTGGATGGTGCTTGGGCCAGATCTTCAACAATACTGTAGTTCTGGGCAACACGGGCATGAGGATTGAAAGCCGATTTCCGAATGACGCCCTTTGGAGGAGGGCGAAGAACTGTGTCAAGGCTTGGTTATTTGAGATGAAGAGGACCATTGGTAGGTGGAGTCATGGGATATGGTTGGACCAACGAAGGAGGTATAGCATCATCCTTCTCTTTGGAGGACGAATAATATTTGGCTCGAGTGGTAAGTGTAATGTCATTTTTCTTTGAATCTTCTATACACATTAAGACATATGATGTATTAGAGGGGGAAGGTTGGTCATGAATGACCAATTGGGCATGTTGTTGAGAAGGGAAGGGTTGTGACAATACGGCTGGAGTGGGTGGTTTCATGGTCCCTAGAAGGAACTTAGTAAACTCGGCTCATCATGGACAATCCTTAGTGTAGTGATCATCACCACAGATAAGACAAGGGTATCGGGGTTTGCGCTTATCCCTATTGTCAACAGGTGGTGTTTTGGTTCTTTCTGCTTGTGAATTATTTTTGTCCTCCTTATTCTTACCCTTTCCCTTTCTGTATTTGTTTTTACCGG
>SNQJ01S0047636.1:2916-25526 GCA_010110895.2 Picea sitchensis
CGCTTGCAACTGTATATTTGTTTTTTTTTTTTGCACTGATGTCGGGCGTTTGTTTTTATACACAGTATTTTATTGGGGCGTATTGATCTGCGACTAAATTACTTTATTGTTCGACGTTCTTGCCGATATAGGGGGCGTTTTCTTTTATCTGCGTTTAATGTTTATTGTTCTGCGTTTGCCGGTTTCTTGGGCGTTGACTACCATTGTTTGCGTTGGGCAGAAGGTTGGGCATTCTCATCATTGCGGTGGGCATGTGTATTTTTTCTACTGTTACTTGGGCGTTTCATCGACTTGTATCTGTATACTTTTCGTTTCCCATTGCATTTGTTTTAACCCTGGGGTCTGAGCGTCATTGGATGCGTCCCGGGTCTGCTTTTTGCCAACAGAACTGGCTCCGTTACCTTGCGCGCACTGGTAGCAATTGATTCCAGTTGTCCCACTATGTTTTTTTTTTTCCTTTCGATTTTTTTTGAAACCTCTCTTCAGTATTCCGACTCCTCCGTCCATTGTTGCTCGGTTGAGTCAGAGGGCGACTGGAATGGAATTTCCAGATCGTTTAAGGGGTGAGATTCACATGGGTCTTAGTAACCGCGGGTTTTCTGTTTGCATGAATGACTGCGCGTGCCCGAGCGCTGATAGCCACCTATCCCCGTAAACCCAACCTATAGCAGGTGACTGCGTGTGTCCAAGCGCTGGAAGCCACCTAATCTTGTAACCCTAACCTACAACATCTTCCTTGATTGTGGAAATTCGGACCTTGACAACTGACCTTGCCATGGAATCTAAATGTTTTTCCCTTTTTGGGTATGGGACGAATAGACGGAATCCTGTTCTTTTTGGGAAATTCGCCTCCACTTCTGTCATTGCTGCATGACCCGGGCACTAAATTCTCGCGCCATCTTATTCTGGAGGAAGCGATATGTCATTATGGTTGAGGCGAGTTGATGACATGAACTTGCATTAAATGCTGGGATTCGGAGTTACGCAGTCACAGGGTTATGCCGCCTTGCTGTTTAAAACAAAAACCAAAAACACAAACGCCCTTCATATTGATGAATGGAGACTAACAATCCACTTCCTCACAGCCTCGATCACCGTTGCCCTTGGATTAATTAAAGGCCAGCGACACCAATTTATATATATAATTACTGATATTATATAGATCGTGAATTAAATGCGTTGTTTTTTTAATTATTGTCTTTTGAAAAACAGAGATTTTGGTTACCATGTTATTATAAATATTGTATATTTACACTCGGTCATTAATCCGTCGATTGCTGTTGTCTAATTCCACTAGAGTTATGTGTCATCTTGTTAATTGTAGAAATCTGATGTCATTCATAAAAATAGGTTATTTATATGTTGACTTGAAGGTTGGTGTTTTAGAGATGATATGATTGTCAAAATAATGGTTTTGTTTATTTAAAATCATAATGTTATTCATATTTATGATGTTATTTATATATTGGAGTTTATGGGTAAAGGTATTATACACCTGGGGTTATTCAAATTGAGGTCACTTGTAGTATGGGGTAACTCTATATATTGGCCTCATTAATTGATAGAAATCTTAGTGTATTGTAGATTTTAAGGTGGATAGTTGTCATAGTCATTTTAAACTTTCTCGTATTATAAGATTGCCCCTTTTAAGACTATGGTATATTTTGTAATTTCAATTAATGATTCCTAATCATGATGCTAATCCATGTAGTGACCTTCTTGATTGCTATTTTAATTATTGTTATTTAAAAATTGATAGTGGTCACCTCCATTAATGCCCTTTTACCTTTGTCATTAAATTTTATTATTTTAGATTGCCATTAATTATGATGTATGTTGTTGTTTTCCAATGGATATTACCTACAAGTATGATGTATATTGTTAAAATTCGACATGAGGTTACTTGGAATATGGAATTGATGTTAATTCTATTATGGCTATTGATACGTATTGTCTTTTCAATATTGTTATAGGTCATTTTCAAATCTTGTCCCTTGTCATGTTAGAGATTGCATCATTATATACTACCCCTCGAAATATGAGGTTAATTGCAAATTTCAACTTTGATGTTACTTAGAATTAGAATGTTATTCTAGGTGTGAAGTTATGTGGTTAAGTTCAAATATGAGTTATTTGGATTTTGGATGTTAGTGCATCATTATTGGAATCTATGAACATAGATGACCTCGAATTGAGAGCTTCCCAGGCTTAAATTGAAATGTTTTTATCTTGTAAAGTCACAGAAACTTTGGGATCATAGCAATTCAGAAGTATTGTAATAATAGAACCATGTGCATCATTCCATACCACCAAACATGAGGTTAATTTCTCAAAATTTCAACTTTGATGTTACTTAGAATTAGAATGTTATTCTAGGTGTGAAGTTATGTGGTTAAGTTCAAATATGAGTTATTTGGATTTTTGATGTCAGTGCATTATTATTGGAATCTATGAACATAGATGAACTCGAATTGAGAGCTTCCCAGGCTTAAATTGAAATGTTTTTATCTTGTAAAAGTCACTGAATTTGGGACCGTAGCAATTCAAGTATTGTAATAATAGAACCATGGTTCGGATGGTGACATAATTGATAGATGGCTAGTGTTTCGTGACAATGTTAATGCAATTTTTAAATCAATGATTAATGACATGTGTGGTGCAATAACCTAGAATTACCGCACTATAAGGTTTACCCCAAGTTAGTGTACTAGAATCGGTCGCGGTAACAGGCGGTTCAAGTTACAGCTTTGTCCGTTGATTTATTGTACTTGGTTGTTCTGGTAATTGTTTTTGGTCCGTTCGTGTCGGATGGAAGTAGACACCTCCATGTTCCTTCGAATACCAACCCCAGACCCAAATTGTTAAAACTGATGGAACCTCGGCTTGAGTTGCTGATTATAAAGAAATCTTGAGGTCCCAACTCCTGCGTGGTAGGATCTGCTGGTGGTCACTTTTACTTTTTTCGTGGTTGTGTCTTGTTGGTTTGAGTGGTGATGTAGAGTCGAGCAGGTTGTTACTTCTACACGCGCTGACACACCTTAAACACACACAAAAAAATTGCACATGTTATCGAAGTTGTTGTCGTGAAGTAACGTAAGGGTCGCTACATATGAGTAATGAAATGGTTTGACCTGCGACTTGGGATTTTCTATGGGTTCTGTTGACATGATGGTATGGATTATTCTATTGCTGATTGAGCTGTTTTCCGCGGTGCGTGTCATCAAGGGAGCTAGAGGACTACGAGGCGCACGACGGTGCTAGGGGAGGAGCGCTGACGCCTCCAAAGAATATCCACACCAGGGGTCTAACCCACGTAGAGGAGCGTGTCCTTGGACAGAGCGCATCGCAGCGGGTCGATGTTGTGGATGATGAGATCTTCCAAATAAGCATGTCCGAGGTGCTGATCGTTAGATTAGATTGCAGATGAGGGCTGCATGCCGGCACTGCTAGAGGTTCCTCACTACAAGACCGCCATTATCAAGGCAGATTTCAATCGCCAACTCGGTGGGGTTGCGAAATTCTCGTTCTTGCGCCCTTTATAATCGCCACGAGGCATGGTTGGAGAATAAGTGATGCATGTGATTCGTGACTACACTATACCTCCAACATGAAGGTCCACATGGTGGTTTCCGTACCTAAAGGGGAGCACCCCCCATGGTGGAAGACGCCATGTCGCGCCTAAACACATATCATTGAAGACGCATCATGGGAACCGCTCGAGGAATGGTTCTCGAGGAGAGATATCTTTCTATGGGAATTCATTGAGCCGCCACCGAGTTCAATCGCCATAATTTATTGTGGAGGTCGCATAACGCCCGAAAGTACGTAGGCAGGACGCTTTATGGAGTCATTCGTGATGCTCCGTGATCCAACAATTAAGAAGCTCAAGGTCAATAAGTTCCTCAGATTTATCTTTAACGCATGTACCGCGGCGTTGCTAGACTCGATGCTCAACCCCTTCGCAACGCATCATTCAAAAGGCCCTCATAGCAGGAGGAGCTTATCGGGTCGCACTGTGACTCCATCGGTATTCAGCAGATGTGGTTCCGCTGGTACACGGAAGATCGACACCGGGCGACATTATACGGATATCATGGCTCTTTTAGGGGATCCGACGCCACCGCGACTTCATCGACCGCCGCCTCGCCAGCTGCATTGACCTTTACCGAGGGACCACAAAGAGCGTTAAATGAGCTGTCAGCCCGCAGCTAGCTAGCAGCTTTAGACCCTGCTCAAAGAGAAACGTAACGTCGTTTCGCTAAGTTATCTTCACTGCGCACCCGTGACCACCGGGTCAAGAAGGTGTTGGACGGTGGTTTCACACACCGTCCCGTGGAGGACTAACCGGATCATCCCGACCTACCATCGTGGAGATATGGGCAAGGCCCATCGGATTCATGTAGCAATGAATAACCTCCAGGCCAAGAATCAGTCTGCAGTTCTCGAGACTTTGGGTATGATAGTTGATTAACAATTTAGTGTTTTGATAGACCCAGGATCTACTTAGAGTTTTATTTCTGGTGCAGCTTTGAAAAGGATTAAGGTAAAGGCGTTTAACAGACGAAGCTTAAGCCAGAGATGGCTTCGGAGCCAAAATGTATGCTGAGGAGGCCACGGCTGTGCCCCTAACCGGAGAGTTTGTCACAACGTTAACCTTATACCGCCACGCATCTTAGATCTTGGCGACGCCGGATCGGTATGATTATTAAACCATTTCGAGGCGCGATACTTCAACCGCAAAGTTACTTAAACGGGTTGAGCTCTACTGGCTGATGAAGGACAGACGGTGATAGTAGGACGTGGAAAACTGGAGTATCCTGATATTCGCCTCTTCCTTTGCTACCGAAGAGGCGCGCAAGGTGCAAGCTTATGCAAATCCTTGGCGCTTCAACGGTATGAGTAGCGTATGGTTCAGAACACCTTCCGGCAGGAAGGAGTTTATGGACTTATTTCGTAGGAGTTGCCCCGGGATGCCGCCGTAGTTAGAATTCAATCTTTACTATGACTCAAACCGGACCAAGCTAATAGCTAGAACGCCTTTAATGGATTTCTCACCCCGGAGTTAAAATGCAATCAAGGAGTTACCGGATTCGATCGATATCGCCTTAGTAAAATTGCACTCCTCAAGTATTTTCATTCGAAGAAGGATTTGACGGAGGCTTTGTACTGACTAATATCAATCAACAAGGTCAACAAGAATCGCACTTTACCAAGAATTGATGATCCGCTCGACGATGAAGGGTGCGACGGTGTTCTCCAAGATCGATTTACAATCAAGGTATCACCAGTGGATCGCGCGGAAGATGACATCCCTAAGACCGCTTTTAAGATCTAGATTTGGACATTATGAGTTTAAAGTTTTACCGCTCTGATTGATAAACTCTGGTATTTAAGTGAGCCCGATGAACGGTGTGTTTCGCGAGTACTTGGACACGTTCGCCCAAGTATTCATTGACGCATATTTTGATCTACTCTCTGACGATGGAGGAAGTACGAAGCATAATTTGCGCTTGGCACTACAATGTTTACGGTGAACACAAAATCATACGGGAAGTCGGGTCCAAATGCTCTTTTATCAATCCAGATTCACTACTCTAGGGCATGTCATCTCCAGCCAAGGTATCGCCATGGATCCAACAAAATTTGAGGCTATTATAGAATGGAAAACACTGCAAAACATATAGGAAGTGCATAGATTTATGGGGTAAGTAGGTTATTACCGACATTTCATTGAAGTGTTTTCAAAGATAGCAAATCCAAACACGAAATAGCAGAGGAAAAGCAAAAATTTTGTGTGGACAGAGAAATACGAGGAAGCATTTAGGAGGCTTAAAAATTGTTGGCGACAACAACGCCGATACTAAAAGTCCCCGACATGGACGTAGACTCTTGGTATGCATCGACGCATCCAAGGAAGGCTTAGGTGGATTCCTGATGCAAGATTGGACGAAAGTGGATTACATTTCAAGGAAGTTAAGAAGGTATTGAGGGAAAACTAATAATACGATTTGGAGTTATTAGCCATTGTTTATGCCTTTAAAGGTGTATGGGAGACACCACCGCTGGTCAAAAATTTGAATTAAAGACTGATCATTGTGGATTATAACACATATTTACGCAGAGCGAACTGAACGCGCGACATAACGGGCGCGCTATCGGAATTGCTTAGCTTAAAGTACCACTTCGGTGATTACTACTTAAAGGGAACAAGTGAACCGAAAGTGGCAGATGTTTTGAGCTCTGGAGGGCCACATCTTTTCGTGTTGCCTCTTCAAACTTAATCTTACTGAAGATTCTCACTTTACGCGATCACGGATCGGTAACAAAGAAGTCGAGGATTTCCATTGGACAAAACACCAAGGATGGTACCGATTTGAGGGATTCACCTTGACAACATGGTTTATTGAGATTTAGAGGTCGGATTTACTTACCACCAAACGACAAATTGAGGATGTTCATCCTGAGCTGGTAAATATTAGAGCATTACATGGTCACCCTTGAAAGTCAATGTAAGATGAGGGCTGAATTTAAGCCCTTGTTCTTATGGAAAGGAATGAAGGTCGACATAGTCAACTTCGTGGCCAGATGTCTCTCGCGTGAGTGTGTAAGGGCTGAACATCGACCACCCAGCAGGATTATTACATTCACACGCTATTCCTGAATCAAATGGGAAGTCATTTCATGGATTTTATTGTTGGATTGCCAACGATGGCAAGAAGACACGACTTCATTTTTGTAGTAGTAGACACTCTGACAAAGAGTTTTCACTTTATTCCTGCGCGTATGACATATCAGGCACCGGTCATAGAAAGAGTTTTCATCTGTGAGATTGTGAGGTTGCATGCATGCCTCAAAGATTATATCCCATCGAGGATCGCGTTTACCTGACGATTTTGGACAAGTTTCCAAGAGGCCTTGGGAACCCAACTTAATTTCGGTAATGCGTATCACCCAGAGACAGATGGGCATATAGAAAGAACAAACCAAATATTGTAATATATGTTGCGTATGTATGTATTGGATCAACAAAAAATGTTGGGAGGAATTCCTTGCTGCTTCAGTAGAGTTCGCTTTATAACAACGCTGCCTGCAGCACCATTAAGATGGCTCCTTTTGATTTTCTTTATGGGCTGCACTCGTTCCGGACGCCTCTTGAGTTGATCGGGCTTGAGGATATTCGGGGACCGTAATGCATCCAAGAAATGGAAGAGCAGATGCAAACCATAAGTCAAAGGGATAAAGGAAGCGCAGGATCTACGTAAGAGTTACGGGCCGATAAGATCGAGTCGACCGAAATATGAGGTCGGCGATCGGAGTCTTCTTGCGGTAAAACCACATAAGAGTTCGACCAAGTTTGAAAGGGAGCTAAACTCTCCCAGAGGTTCGTAGGACCCTTCGAGATTATGGAAAATGCCCGTACTCATCGACTAGCCTTGCCTCGACATTTGAGGCTTATGCAACGATGTTTTTCATGTATCGCTTTGAGACATTATGTTGGGGCCATCCTACAATAACGGATTGACATGAGTTCCTCGTGTATCGGACGAGGGAGCGGCCACCTACCGAAGCTGCTGGTCCTCGCATTTTAGATCATCGCTCACGCTACTTAATGCCGAATCCAGATCAGGTTAAGGTCCAGTTGGATAGCTATAGTCCGCACTCGGCGATCCGGGAGGACGACATGATATGCACACGTCATTTTTGTTTGATAGATAGACTCCATGATCCCAATGCATATTTATGATTTTATGGCACATTTATTTCGTCATTTATACACCCCCCCTTGGTCTAAAATTCGTCCCGAAGTTTAGACCAAGAGGTGTATGTAACATCCCGCTACGGCGCACTTTACAAAAACTTATTATTTGAGACACTTGCTCACAAGTGATCCGATTTTTATGATGATAAAACTTTTCTCTCATTATGATGCTTTAAGTTATGCCATGACATGATGTTTTTACTACCTTGATGACAAAAATTTTGACTCTGCTTTGAGTGCTTGTGGTTTGACCTGGAGGATGCAAGAGGCATCGATGGAACTTCCTTGGACCCCATATTGAGTCAGGGAGTGGGCTATTTGTGTTGTTTCGTTTACGATGATATTGTTTCACTTGATGATATGCTATTGATTTTATGATGTGTTGTTGACATGTTCGGACATGATGGTTGATGATGCAACATATCATATAATCAAAAGTACATCATCAAAATGAAACAATATGGAGTAAAGGGGCCACACGAAGTTCTGCAGATTGAGGGGAGAGGGGTGGACAAGAGTCTCCGCCACGCCTCTACTAGCACTTCCGACGGGTTCGAATCAGGCGAACGACAATTAGTTCGAGAGGATCCACGATGCCGAGGGCAGACTGCGACAGTCACACACGATGATTCTGCAGGCTGCAATAAGGCGCTAGACAGTCCCAAAAGTTATGGGTACAGCCCGTAACCTTTCCTCCAACCTTCCTGCGTGTGGCTCCCTGCCATCTCTACGGTTCAAACTCGCCCGTTTCAACGCTTTTTCCTTAATCCTTCGCCGCACTGTGAAGTGAAGCTCTCAGTAGCTCCTGGGCCTATCAAAATGCTAAGGGTCTGATCAACGATGGTACATGACGTCTCGATAATAGTGGACTGGTGCTCGGCCTGGCGGTTATTCACCGCTGCATGAACTGGCTGGCCTTGCCTATATCTCCTATCGGTAGTAGGTCCGGGATGACGTGGGACGTCGGGTTCCTTCCATGCAGACGCTGGCATTGGTAGTGTGGCTCCCCTACACGCCCAACACCCCTTCGCCCAAAGAGTCTGTTCGGTGAAGATGACTCTTCCACCGCTCGAACCCCGTCCGTTTCGCCGAATGTGTCTAAACCGCTGCTACCGGCATGGCGGCTCGCCGCCGCCGGGCCAGAAGTCCTCTAGTGTTCGCTGCTGAGGCTGTCGCCGAGGTGTTGAGCGTGGATCCTCGAAGTTATGATATACCGGGCGTATCTCGCCGTGTTCTGATGTCGGGTGTACCGGGGCCGAACCCTATCCTCATTGTCTCGATGGAGTCCCCGGGTTCCACTTCACCGAGCAAGGTTCTCCTTCCGCTATGAGGGCTTTGGACAGCCGCCGCAAGGTTTGAGGCATCGTAATCCTAACCTTTTAACGCAGTCGCCGCAAGGCCAACACGAACCTCGCTGACCTTGCTTCCCGTTCGACAGCGGCATAGAGGAGCGTTTCCATAAAATGTGCCTGCATTCGAACCGTATCGCACTTCCGTCAACGCTGTTGGAACTCCATTGAGCTCTGGGACGCCAATGAATTCCCTTAGAAAGATATCTCTCGAATCGCTCATCAGCCTCCTATGACACGCCTTCTTCAATCTAATTACGACGCGTGAGCCGCCTTCCACCATAGAAGAGCGCCCCTTACCGGAAGACCACCCTATGGACTTTCATGTTGGAGGTATAAGTGCGAAGTGTGAAGCACACGCCATATTCTCCAACCATGCCTCGGGCGGTGCGACGCCATATCCGGGCACCCAAGAACTCCCGGAAATTTCACCTTCGAAGTTCTCAGTGAATACTGGCTGTGCTCTAACGTGAACGCCGAAAAGAAAATATCCCAACACCAGTTCTTTTTTACACGTA
Source organism: Picea sitchensis (assembly GCA_010110895.2). Taxonomy (NCBI): domain Eukaryota; kingdom Viridiplantae; phylum Streptophyta; class Pinopsida; order Pinales; family Pinaceae; genus Picea; species Picea sitchensis. The sequence goes on from SNQJ01S0047636.1 coordinate 12,543, forward strand.
AATCGAGGGCCCCGTAATGGCTCCATTCGATTTGACGTTTATTGTTTCAGTCGAACAGGTTCAGCCGAAAAAATCTTTTGGCCGAAAAAATATATTTAGTTCGGCCAAAAAATTGTTTTTCGAAAATTTGAAACCCGATTTTCACGAAAGTGTAACCCACCTCGTGATTCCACCCATACCTTTTCTCATCTACAATCTTATTTGGATAATGTTTCCATGTTTTTGCACATGTCTAGAAACAACATATCAAATATCACTATCCAATTATCATGAATAAACAATAATCAATGTCATATACACGTCAATAATATATAACTTGACCCCATCCTAGTTCCACATACCTTGATTAAATCTAGAGTCCATGTGCACATTTATTTCTTCCCGTTTCATTTGACAACCCATCAATGGAATATCATATAATATAATATATTTCATCATGTAAACGTGTATTCATTTCCAATATTCCATAACATCACAAGAATATCAAAGAATGAACCATGATAGATATATTCCCACATCAAGAAACAATCACATCAAATTAGATCAAAGGTATATATCATGTCATCCATAAATGTATCTGTCAACCAACAAGGTCATTCTTGTAATTAAAATTCCATGAAATAATAAATAATATTAGTCAAATAAAGTTAAATAAAAAGAGGGAACTACATGCACCCCCACTTCAGGAAACTCCATCTTGAGGTTCTAAAATAAATAGGGAAATGGTTGACGCATCTCAGTCACGTGTTCCTAAGTATATGAACTAGGCTATAGATATCACATTCGACCTTTACTTGGTTGACCAATTGACACTGAGTTTGTTGAGTTCATTGGTCCAGTATGTGGATTGGGTTTCCTTCAAGGCCCCATTGTCTAACATTTGCAAATGAATCAAATCAATAATAATAAAAGGCTCAAAAATATAATGATTCAAAGCATACACATGAAAAACACTATGCATATGATATAGATATGATCGTAATGCAAGGCAATTACACTTGGTCCTAATATTTCAATCATCTTAAATGACCCCACATATTGTGGAAACAACTTGGATCCCTTCCAAATTTGATCGAACTCTTTTGTAGTCTAACTTGCAAATACATTTTGTCTCTTTATTTATAACTTCTATCTATCTCTATGTGCATCCACATAACTTTTTTTTCTATTTTGAGATTCTTCAATCTTTCCTAGATTATTTTCATTCACTCTTCCATTTCTAGAATCATTTTAGATCCAATTAGAACTCTGTCTTCAATACTATCCCAACTAAGAGGAGTTTTATAGGTCCTACAATTCAAAAAATCAAAATATGACATATTTATCAAACTCTCATACATGTTATTAAACACAAATTCCATAACAAATAAATACTCTTCGAGGAAATTCTATTGGTCCATTACATACATATGAAACATATCCTCCTCACAATTATTTTCTCTCTTCGCTTTCCCATTCATTTCATATAATAATAATATAATTAAAATTAAGTTGTATCCCCAAGGATTCTTGGAAACTAGTCCAAAAGCTTCCCATAAATGCTAAACCTCTATTTGAAATTATCTCTTGAACTTGATTCTATCTCACATTAAAACCGATTTATAAAAAATCTTTCTATTTTTTCTCACTAATAGATATTCTTTACTAGAATAAAATGCACATCCTTTGGTCAAAGTGCATCCTCACTACTACTAAGATTCAGTCATTTCTCCTTGACACACCCTTGACATAATAGAAAATCCCACTATGAAATCCATCTAAATCACTTCCCATTTTTTATTCTAGAATTTCATGTGCATGAAATAATCATATTGGATGTTAATGCTCAACCTTTACTTGATGACATTATAAACATCTATCCACATAATCTAGTAAGTACATCCTTCAATTCTCCAAAATGAATGGTGTTTTATATCCACATACATCTTCTTTTTTCACTCCAAGATGAGTCATATATGCTATCATGTGTTCTTCCTTGAGTATCAAATTATGAATTTATTAATTTGGGGTTACATAGATATTTTTGTAAAAAATTCAATAATCTATCATTAGATAGAGTATATCCCTCATACTTGGAAATTTCCATTACTTCATTTTCTAATTTTGTCTTTACTTATACATACAATGCATCATTTTCATGTAATTTTAGTATCTTGTCTCTAAGATTCATTTGTAAAGGTAACATTGTAAATATCTAAAGCTTCTACTCAAAGCATACTCTACCTTGTCTATTGTTCCTTTAATATATGTTATGTCAAAATCATAATCACTCAATAATTTCAGCCATCCCGTCTATCTAACATTCAAATTACTTTGGTAAATATATGATGAACTCCATAGTGGTCCATTTTTAGCTCAAAATTTCATCCAATACCTGTACCAATTCCTCAACACATGAAGTCTATAACAAGTTCTAAATCATGTGTTATGTAGTTCAATTCATGAGGTTTCCATTTCCTTGAAGCATAGGGTTTTACCCTACCTTCTTTCATTAATATTGAACATAATCCTTCGTTTGAAGCATACATATAAACTAGAAAGTATTGATCCATATATAATACCTTTAGTATGGGATATATCATCTAAAATTGCATAAGATTGTTTAATTCTTGTTGTAATCTACTCATTCCAAATAAATTTCTTATTTTTCTTTTTAAATTTTTTGGGATAGGATTCACAATATTCAAACATTCTTCTACTAATCTCCTATTATAACCTTCCAAGAGAATAAAAATATGTGCCCCGTGTATGTTTATAGGTGTTGACCATTCCATAATAGTCTGTATCTTTGTTGGATCCATTGTAATTCCTTATCCTAAAATTATATGACCTAAATAACGAATCTCTTTCTGGAAGAAAGAAAACTTCGACAACTTTCCATACAACTTATTCTCTCTAAGACACCATAGTACTAGCCTTAAATGCTCTTCATGCTAATTTAGTGTCCTTGAATTTATCAAAGATATCATCCAAAAGCACTTGGATGAAATTGTTGTTTTTTTGTCAAAACACCCGATTCATTAAACTTATAAACATTATTGGTGCATTTTAAAACCCAGATGACACCACTACAAACTCATAATAACCAAAATGGGTCTTAAACATTGTCTTAGGTATGTCTTCTTCCCTAATTCTTAACCGATGATATCTCTAAATCCCCTAAATCAAATTTTGAAAACATAGTTTCTCCTTTCATTCCCATTAAACAACTATCAATCCTAGGAATGATATTGACTTATTATGCCTATTGTGTTCAACTATAGATACAATAAAAAAGCCCTCCATGATCCATATTTTCTTTATTAGAAGATCACGCTGTGGTGCTCCACACCTGGATATACTAGTATAAATAAACTTCAAATACACAATTTTAGAGATACATTTGTAACTCCCCAGGAAACTTAGGGTACCTCTTTGGAGATTGACTCTCTTTGAGAGGAGTTTTTCTTTGTTTATGAGAGTTTGTACATGCTTACCTCATGAGATCTTGTTGTCACCACCCATCTTTTGTTTCTTTTTGTTTTTTACCCACATTTCACCTCATGAGAGGTGTTGGTATTGATGTTTTCCAATACATTCATCATGTGTGAATTGTAAACTTATATAAAATCTCAACTAAATAACTATTCTGAACTATTTGTTAAGTCTCTTCTTTCTTATAAATAAAAACCCTCATATTTTTAATTCAGATTAATAAATTATTCTATACTACATTCATAATCTAGGGTGATCCTCTCACCTCTAAAAAGCTATAAAGTACAAACATGGCCGACACTCAAATTTCTATTCAATCTTAACTTACTTTTTCCAATTTAATTTATTTTAGTAGCTGGGAAAAAACATTTTTTAATAATCTTTATCATAAGACGTGCGTTAACAATTTCAATTTTTCTTTGATTTAGTATATGTGGGTGGCCTTACCTGCTTCAGGAAGGAATGGAATGCCTTTAATTGTTCCGCACTTAAAAGTTAAGATGTGTTTTACTCAATCATACATGTGAGTGCAAATAAAGATGTGTTTAATCATACATGCAAGTAAAGATGTATTTATGTGAGTGCAAGTAAAGATGTGTTTAAATTTTTGATGATTGTGAATTTTTTTTTTTTTGAAACATTCTTTAGAAAAAAACGGATAAGGGAGATATCATCAACCTTTTAAATTTGACTTTTTATTTTGAAATTGCAAAATATTTTTGAAAATGAGTTTCTAAATTGATATGTTCCAGTTTCTTTGACACTAACCTTGTGATATGAAACCTGTATGAAATCATATTTGCCGTTGTTTAAATTGTATATCTGAATGCACATTCTGATTATACAAACTTAACAACTCAAATATACAGATCCAACAATTTCTTACTGGATTTTAGGATAGAACTAAAACAAAAAAAATGGTCCAAAAAAAAACTTAAAATAGTTAGACTAAGGCTTTGGGAAATCTAGTTGAAGTTATAAGTTTTTAATCGGATTCTTACATTCTCATGATATATATCACTGTCAATATCCAGCTTGCTAAGCAACATGAAATCCCATTCAAATTATAAATTTTTAATCTTATCCTTACATTCCCATGATAATATGCCGGTGAGTAATATTCAACCTGCTCCACAGCATTGAATGCCCAACCTACTACACAACATTGAATGTTGAGGCAGATGAATTTTAAATCATTAGATCTGAAAGCAGATAAATTAAAAACCATCGGATCTGAAAGCAGATGGATTATAGCTAATTAATCTGAAAGCAATTCAGATCCGATGATCTATAATCCACCAGCAACAACATTAAAAACTAAGTAGCAGACTCGATATTAGCAGCCATCATCATACGACCATTTGATTATAAAGTGTACAGCCCACATTAATTGTTACGACACTTGTTTCACTGCTCAGGTGTCAGAAATTAATTGTGTGTATCTGAATTTATTATAGACAGTATACTGCCAATGTTATGATACTCGTTTGATTGCTCAAGCATTAATTGTTGGTATCTAAACAGGTATGTTATCTCAACATTCTTTGGACACTCCTTTGAGTTAAGAAAATAGATGTAATATGATGCGGATAGAACGGGCCATTCTGTGAGGAGCAACAACAATCTGATTACGTTGTTCAATAATTCTCAATCATTAGGCACTCTGACAACAATCTGATTACATGTTCAATTATTTGCAATTAATTAGAACCGACAAAAGTGAGGTGGGGGATGATCTTTGTCTTGTGTGTACAGATACAAAATAATCGAGGATAAATAGTGGGGTAAAGGAACAAGCAACTCGGCAAGCAAGCGAGGACTGGCATTCATTCATACCTGTGTGCTGCCTGTAATTTTCAGTAGTTTAACTCTAGATGGCGAAAATGGGCAAAGGGGAGGAGCAGGTGAAGGTGTTGAACTTATGGGCTAGTCCATTCGGTATGAGGGTTTTGATTGGATTGGAAGAGAAAGGCGTGAGATATGAATACCATGAAGAGAATCTGGACCCCAAGAGTGAGCAGCTGCTGCAAATGAATCCTATCCACAAGACTGTACCTGTCCTCATCCACAACGGCAAGCCTGTGAACGAGTCTCTCATCATTCTCGAGTATATCGATGAGGCCTGGCCGACCTCTAATCCACTTATGCCCTCCAACCCATATGACCGAGCTGTTGTAAGATTCTGGGCAGACTTTCTGAACAAGAAGGTAAGCATAACCTCACCCAAACTGTTCAATGTATTTCATTTTGGAACATTTTAATCTCATAGGTTTACTACCTATTCAATTTGTGTTATTCCATTTATGTGACTAGCACTTTCTAATACATATGAAATGTTGCGGTTCCTTTCAGTTTTTTCGAAGATGCGTTTTATGGCATTTTGAAAACCGAAGGAGAAGCTCTAGAAGAGGGTAAGCGATATATGTTAAAGTACCTGGGATACCTTGAAGGGGAGCTGTCAGCACGCAGAGGTAAGCTTTATTTTGGAGGGGAGCAGTTTGGGTACTTGGACATTGCGTTCATTCCCTATGCGTGTTGGTTCCATTCATTTGAAACGTTTGGGAAATGGAAGATACCATGGGAGAGTGAGTTCCCCAGGCTCCAACAGTGGATGAAGAAGTGCATGCAGAGAGAGAGCGTGAAAAAAATCCTCCCTGACCCTCTTAAGGTTCTGGAATATGCCACTCCGTTTAGGAAGAATTTTGTAACCTCCGAGTGACTGAAAATCTTAATTTGTTGCAGCAGCGTTCCCATATATATATGGCCGCATGTAGTAGATTAGTAATGCCGATGAACTCTTACTTCAGTGTTTTTGTTAGTTTTTCTAGACCTATGGACATGTTTCTCTGGATTCCCAGAGATTCTGTGACCTTTGAACTTGAGGTTTAAAGTGGCTTCGTCCCTGCAAACACTCAACAATAATAAGTTTTATTATTATTATGCGGATTTTAATAATTGCATCGTCTCATTTTACCTATATCGTTTTCAATTTGGATTCTTCAACCAGATCTTTGTAAATTTGAGGTTAAAGATATATAATTTCTCAGCATTTGAGATCTCAGGAAAGGAAGAATATAGAAAAAGACTGTTTATGTAAAATAATGTGCGAATATCTGAATGTAGAAGATAAAAAAGATAACTGCAATGTTATGTTCTTAAGAATTCAACCAATCAAATGAAACTTATAAAATAAAAAAGATGACAGGGAAAATGTGGACAGTTAAGAATAAAACTTCGTAGAAGGATGTTATGTCCGGCCTATTAAGGACACTTAAGAATAATAGTGTGTAAAAAATGGACTGTTTATATAAATTGATTTGTGTACATATTAAATGAAATTTAAAAATAATAGTTTTTAAAAAATGGATTGTTTATATAAATTAATTTGTGTTATTGGTATTTGTGATGAAATAATTGAAGTAGAAGATAGTCATAATTAAATTTTGTGAGAGGAAGTTTAGGTTTTTTTAAGAAAAAAAATTAAATTTGTAATAACAAAACAATATTTTGTTGGATGAATAGATAAGTATCAGACCTTTAATAAAAATTAGCAGTAGTAGTTTAATTGTTTTAAGTGTTTTTTCATATTTTTAAGGCTTCTATTTCCTTTTGCTCTAAATAAGGTGAGAATTTGTTGGATTTGTAGATTCTTGTGGCTAATTCTGTATAATTTGAGTGTGTCACTGGTTTTTCAGTATTGAACCTACCTTTAGATTTAGGAATGCACTTAAACAACAAGAAATTATGATTTCATGCAGATTTATGTTGTCCAATTCCAATGAAAATAGATAAAACTTAAAAAAAATTAAACAACTCCAAAAATAAATGTCCAAGAATTTTTATGTCTTTGCTTGCAAGGCATTGAATTTGCAAATTGCTTAGCCTTAATGTGGTTATTTTTTAACCACCAACTTATAATTTAATTCATGTGAATGAAATAGCATGTTGAATAATTATTAAAGGGATTTTAATTTTCTTTTTATATTTGACATTTTCAAATTTAACTTTGAATCTTAATTTAATTCATGTGAATGAAATAGCATGTTGAATAATTACAAGAGACTTTTAATTTTATTTTATATTTGAAAAATTACATCACAACTTAAAGAAATAAAAATATGTTCAATAATATTATAAAATGTGTAATTTTTTTTTAATGAAATTATTTGAAATTTTATTTTGGTTTTGTTGATGTAGAGGAATGTTCTTCATCAATTACATAAGTTTACAAAAAAAATCCTAATTAGAAATTTATCTATTTGGAATAAAAAACCTTCTAAATTCTTGCTCCAATATTATTATTATTTAAAAATCCTACTCAAAAAATCTATCATTTTGAAATAAAAAACCCTCCAAATTCTAGCTCCAATATTATTACTATTTTAAATAGATTCAATTCTAAAATTTTTACAACTAAACTAATTTAACCTATCCTATTATATAGTTTTGTAACCAAAAATTAATAACAATAACATATGTAACAAATAAATAAAAAAATAGAATAAAAATTTTAACAAAAGCGGAGCCTAATATTGAACAAAAAATTCTAGAGCTCGGCTTGCATCTATTAACAAAAAGGTGTGGCCAATTGGGTTCGAAACAAAGTTTATATCCTATTATATAGTTTTGTAGCCAAAAATTAATAACAATAACATATGTATAACTAAATGTAACAAATACGGGAACAAAAAAATAGAATTATTTCACTATATTATTATTTGTAAAAATGTTAAATAAAACTATAAAAAAGTGAGCTTACCATTGAACAAAAGTCTATAGTTCGGGTTAGAATTATTTTACCATATTATTATTTATAAAAAATTTGAATAAAAACTTATAAAAGTGAGCCAATCATTGAACAAAAGTTCGGCTTACATCTATTAACAAAAAGGTGTGGCCAATTGGCTTCTCAATTAACAAGAAACAAAGTTTATATTGCAACCAAAAACATGGCACTTCCCAAAAAAATAATGGCACTTGGCCCAAAATATGGAAGGTTACATTTGTCAACATGTCTTTGCAGTGTTCACAATACTTTCTCACAACTCCCAAACTTTTCTTCAATGGTCTTTTGTCATTTATAGCAAGATTGATTCGAGTATTTGAGTCCATTGTCATTCTTAAGAATTTACATTTGACTTGCACGGGGATTTTAGGAGTAGTATCAATTTAGTTCATCTTGCCTCTTCTTAACCAAGTTTAAGTTTGAATGGATCTGCATTCTCTCGTATTGTTTTTCTCCTCATTTATTTGCTTGTAGATAGTCATTACATATTGACACTAGTCTTAGAAGTATTGGGCTATTTGGTAGAATATTATTTGTCTTCCATTCAAGACATCATACATCTCAAGATTATATTCAACAATTTTTGCAATGTTTTTTTAGCTACCTTGTAATTAAAGTTTTAATTGTGCATTATAGATTTCTAATTCTTTATACATATCAATAATATTAAATGAATTTCTTTAAGAAAAAACTACTCCAATAGAATATATATTTCTAGTTGGTTTATTGATTCAAGATCTTTTATCAAGTGACTTCTATAAAGAATTGCATTGAATGAGCATAAATTAAAGTGGACCATTAAATAAGGAAAATCTCAATAATGAAGATACATAAGCATTAAATCTGAACATTGTAAAACATGATACCGTAGTTCGCCTTTGGTGGACTATGTCTCTGGGTCTTTCCCTCAAATGGGTAGGCCTTTTATCAACTCAACAAAAGAATTTGGCAAAATACATCACTATACCTCATTATGAAATCAAGCTGCAAATTTTTTCTCAGATAAGAAAAACGTATTAACACCATTGAATCTCGCGGGCATTGAATTCACCTTAAAAAATGAGTGTCTCCATCACTGATCCTAATTCATGGCACTCCCATGCCCAAAAGAAACTTTGTCTCGATTTACGTTCTCGCAACCCGCACAAACACCGAAAGCGCCTTGAAATTCATGCCACTGCACTGGTGCCTCTCCCCGGGTAAACACTAGGTGGGATCTACATTTTAAACAAAAGTCTTCGCCTTATAATCAACGAAAACTGCTTGGACATTTGTTAGTGGAGCATGTACATCCATGGTATGGTAGGGGTAGGTCCCGGGGTCAAGCCCACCGGCCTCCCCTTTGGGTATCCATTGTAACACACACACACACACACACACACACACACACACACACACATATTTGAATATGTTTGTTCGCCAAACTTAGCGAGGGTTCTAGATAGTTCGTTGGTGCCATATTTGGCAGGGTCCCACTGGATTTGGCAATCACCAACTTTTATATATATATTTTTGGAATTTCGCTCTCGAGCTATCATTGGGCATTTTCTCACTACCACATGGAAGCCCATGATTACAAGAAGCAACTATTGGGCCAGCTACCTACCAGGCCTATCACCTTCACGTCATCATACCACTCTACTACATTAGTCAGCTTATGTCACTGTATGGTCTTCCACATTGTTGTATGGACTGCCACATGGCACACATTTTTACCGGTCCATGGAATGACCCAAAAGGCCATTAGTGACACGTATAAAATGTTGCTATTATCAACATGACATATTTTTTCTCCTGTGCCACGTGATGTTGTAAAAATGTTAACGCTTAATCATTGAGTCGCATATCGTAGTACTACACACTCATCACCTACCGCTTATTAGGCTGACCAAACTTCGACCGTGGAATATATTTCTCATCTCAGAACTCCATTTGGATCTAACCATTTTGTGTCTGAACGGTGACGTGCTATTCACGATGATGTAATTTCTAATGCCTTTGAGAACTTTGAATTTTTCTCCTTTCTATTCACTTAGGTCATCTGAAGCTTTGAATTGCTTCTCATGAAGTTCCGAATTTGTTCTTAGTCTTAGTCTAGATAATTTTTGACTCCACTTTGCCTTCCATCTAACATTGTAACTTCTATAATTACTAAAAGATCTTGGTCAATAGTAAGATTCATATAGTAAGACTGTTGCCACTCTGTGTGTTTTCCTCACTAACAGTTTTTTCTTTTCAAAGGAAAAATCTCCACATGGCCACCTCTCACTTGGCATGGGCAGTCAGTCCCTCTTGTAATCACACATTCAAGTTGAAGCACATCATGTCTAAGGATTCTAGAGATGTGCATTCTAGTGTAGCCAATCTTCTCTCATGGACCTGACAATGGTTTCTTATTCCTTCTTCTTCTTAATTTGTTTCCTTTTTACCCCATCTTCTTCTTTATTTTTTCTAATTTCCTCTTGTTTATTTTATTTTCTAATTTCCCATTCTACCTATTCCAAAAGTGTAGCAATTACTAATCTAACCTTTTATATTTCAGTTTTTGCTTTGGCTTTAGATTTTTCATTTTTTTCCAATCTTCTCTTTTTCGATTTTTCATTTTTTCCAATCTTCTCTTTTCCTTTATCTCTTTGTCTTTCCCTGTGATATAACTTGAGCTTCAAATTCTATTTTTTTCTTTTATCTAATTCCTTATTATCCTTTTATTTACATTTTTTTCTATGTTTTCTTTTTATTTATCTTCACTTGGTCATGTTGCATCATCCTAGTTTGAACTTATCCAAAATATAGAACCATTTTCTTCACTTTTCCCTCCTCCCACTAATCATGAGCATAGGGCCAAGTAATGGCCAAATGAGCTATGTATAAATGAACCACCTTTTCTACATCATGACTTTTGAATATTTCTTATGCTAAATTATACTCATGCATTTCTTTTTCCTCCACATTGAAGCCATGAAGAATGGTCCGGAAGGATATTTCCCTAATAACTAGCATGTCCACTACATAACGAGGGGAAAATGTGGAGCTTCAGTTATTTTCCTTGTCTAAATATTAGTTTCTTATCATGTTTATAAACTACGTAGCTTCATGTGATAATATAGGACTATGGAAAATAAATATTAGTTTCTTATCATGTTTATAAACTACGTAGCTTCATGTGATAATATAGGACTATGGAAAATAAATATTAGTTTCTTATCATGTTTATAAACTACGTAGCTTCATGTGATAATATAGGACTATGGAAAATATTGTATACAATGAGGTCGTGAAATGATCAAAATAGAACTGTACTACCTCATGTAGGTGTTTCCCCATAATTCTTCGTAGTAAACTTGAATGAGTGGTGCAACTGGGGTCCATATCTATCTAATCACGGGAAGGCATTGATAGCACATATGATATCAATTATATATGAGGAAATGAAAAAATTGAGAGGTTTTCCAATATTATGATAATTGACTTTTGTAATGCCCCTCCAAGGTATTAACCAAAAAAAAATGCACAACTTATAATAATGAGGAATGAATAGAAACACATACACACATTATTGTGTATCATTATGTATATGTGATTATGTATATGTGGATCATTATGTATATAAGTAATAATTAGTTTCACAATATAGACATAAGCATAGGAATCATTCAAAAAATGCATGGAACAATGTACTCCAATTCTTTATATTCACTTTTGTAATCTCTAAAATATTTTAATGTAATATATTCAACCAAATTTTCCAACATGTTTTCCAACATGCAGATTAATTTACTCACTACATACTTAGAGAATATGAATTTCTAACTCACAATGATTTAGTTTTTGTTGATCATTTAGTGGTTCTTTATTACTCTTTATGGTAGTATTATAATATTCTCAATCAAGGTAACAATACCCCTTTCCATACTAGAATTTTTTCTCAAATTATAACGCTGAAACAATTCTCGTTTAGTTCACTATGACCCTATATACTATGTTGGTCATTCATATTGACATACTCAATAACAACAATTATGCAATAGACTTAATAATGATAAATCAAGAACACACTTCAATCAAAGATTTCATGGATATAAGAGTCTCTTCAATATAATAGCTGAAACAATTCTCTTTTAGTTCACTATGACCCTATATACTATGTTTGTCATTCATATTGACATACTCAATAACAACAATTATGCAATAGACTTAATAATGATAAATCAAGAACACACTTCAATCAAAGATTTCATGGATATAAGAGTCTCTTTTAATGCTCCATCTCTATGCATGTAAGCATAACAATATTTCTTTTCTTTTATCATATAGGAGGAAGATTAACATTAATTCAATGTTCAAATTATAGGTATTACAATTCAGAAAGATAGAGTTTAAACAATGCAAAGTAATCAACCTACTAGGGGGAATCAAGATGAACTCTCTAAAATGAAAATAGAGACAATAAAATATATCATAATATGTCTTTGGAATAGTTTATATAAGGATAATAACACTATAAATCATATCTGATTATTCCCTCCTAAAGAAGAACAAAAAAAAATCCATAAAACTCCAAGACATTTTCCTCAAAATATCTAATTTTGCACCTACATGATGTGACCATAGTTTTTCTATGCGTAAATAGAAGTCAACCACATATATGGATTATATAGGTCATGGTCACATCTATATGCATGTAAAAATAATCTATTATTATTAGGTTTTTAGAATTTTTCTTA
>SNQJ01S0047636.1:53418-69061 GCA_010110895.2 Picea sitchensis
AGATCATCACATGATATTCAAACGAAGCTACCAGCAGGTCCATGTTGCCAAACTACTCCCCATCTCTCAATGACACTAAATGAGTAATCCCCATCACTGGCATCATTTTTTACTTGAACACTTTACATTTTTAGTGTAGCTCCCAGGTTTGTGATGAAGAGAATTTGAAGCTCATTCACTCACAAAACTATGTGTTTCCCCAGTGTCAACCAAAGCTACCATTTTTAGCCCACTTACTATTGTGTTCACAAAGTAGAGTACGTCGATTGCTTCACTTTGTGAAAATTTTCCTTGAACTCTTTCCTTGAATGCAACACCCCTATTTCCCCCAATTCTGTAAAATATAAGTACTATTATGACCAAACTATAAACATATTTGTTATGTGATAAAGGAAAGACAATGGACCTTGATTTATTTTTTATTGTACATATTTTATTTTAATGCAACAAAGAAATGTTAAGCTATTGTTGAAGGGATGGCCTTCATAGGTTACAATGTCATGAGAGGAATGGTGCAAGAAGGAAGCTATTATTGATTGAAATGACCTTGGCAGGAAATACCCTGTAAAATTAAAAACAAGTGCAGAGTTGAACTGTCCTCGGCCCTAAATATTTATTACTAGTCAAGATGATAGTTGGAATAGTCCCCTTGGAAAATTAAGGAAGGATGGACAGAGTACCCTCGAGAAATTTCTTGCATGAACCACGAGGTTGTGGGAGAGAAGACACAAAAAATAAGGGGTCATATGTGGACAGAGGAGACACACACATGATTGGGAAAAGGCTTGAGCATGGAAAGATAGACAAAGGTATATATCTTTGGTTCAGGTGAGAAGAAGAGCAGAATTAGTAGACACTCTTTGAAAATATTACGGAAATTCTCTCATGGCATCATACCCTAGCTCGGGGTTGGATGGCTATAGCATATTTCAGCACAATCTTTCCTATGGTTGGGTGGAGAGCGACTCACCCTTCAGTAGTGGCCAAAATACCTCAAATTCGTAGATAAGTAGCTTGTATTGTTTTATGTGTTGACTAAAATACATGTAAGGACTTGATGGTTTGTATGATGAATATTCTAGAACTTGACTCTGCATTTCTAAATGTGTCCCGTGTTTACATAGAACATATATCTTCTCAAGAAGTCATGTTTTTTATTTATTTTAGATAGTCTTATTTGTAAGGAAATAATGACAATAATATATCTGTGAAAAGCCTCTGTAAATGCTAAATAGAGTATGAATATGTATAGTTAATTGAGTGGGTAAATAACTTGAATCTCAGCCATAACCTAAGTAGAGAGAGACATTCTTACTATATGTATTGTCGTATTTTTTCTCATATAAATATTTATATACACATTGTGTGTATACCTGCGCATTGTGGTGGGGAAGTCCCTGAAATGAGTAAATAGGGAAATAGAGTGCCTTGGACAAGAGAAAGGTCCCTGAGACTTGAAAATCCTTGTAAAGGACTCAAAGGAACACTCATGAAAGTGGTTAAGTCTTGGAGAATACTGCTAAGCCAAAGGAAAAACCCTAACTCACCTCGAAGGATCATGACCATTGATTTGTCATGGTGGATAACTCTAGCCTTTGATCATAGCAAGGGTGAGATTCAATATTGACTGTTTATTTGACAGAATCAATAGATCCTGACCCTCCATCAGAGAAAGGTGTGACTCATGTAGAGGATGTACTTCAGATAGAATAGGATAGGTAATATGTCAGAGGGTGGATGTCGAAGTTTATGGGACATTAGATCTGTTGTGTGGAGGAGGTCAGAGCCTGTGGGCATATAAGATCTTATACCAGCACAACCGTCAGATTGGTCACGGTGATGAGATTTCATTTGTAGATCACAAGATAGAGAATTCATGAAGTCCCATGGTCAGAGTGGTGTTGGATGTCGAAGTGGAGGAATTCTGAAAGGGGATTTTGAGGGACAATCTGGACTGCTCATTGGGGATTAACCCAAAAATAACTTATTTCATAGATCACTGTGGTCTCTTTGAATGAGATTAATATGGGAGGTGACGTCAAGATAACGGAGGTGCTAGCCTGAGGGCTAGCGTGGCATAGAAAAGACATGTGTCATCACATGAATGGATAAATATAGTGAATCCATGATGATGTGTATGCCATGTAAAGTACACATGGAGGTCTACATGTCAAGCAGTGGTTATGCCATGTATTGTGATCCTTTGGACTAGTGAGGGAATGGTCATAACTTCATGCATGTGCCACTTATCTCTCCAACGCATCTTGGGGGAACATATGTCTCCCTAGGAGTGGTCCAATATCAAGGGTCATACGAGAAGAGATCCTGACCATCAATCCTTCGGGATCGAAGAAACTCTAAGAGAAGATCTTGTTCATCCATCAGAAGGTGTTTTTCACAGTGGATCTTAATGATAAAATCCGATTGAGTAGATCTGAGGGGAAATCCTGATTTTTTATTCATCGAGATAGTAGGAGATCCAAAGGAAAATCCTGTCTGTCCATTGGATGACACTTATTAGAATGAATTTTGGAGATACACACTCATGGAGGAGCTCCGAGATGAAACCATGGTTGTTGATCTATCAAGGATCAATGGATCTCTAAGGGGAGATCCTCACCCTCTATCGCAATGGGCCTTTCATGATGGATCACAGAGATATACTCTGACAAGAGAGCTTCGAGAAGAAGATATGGCCATTGATCTATCGAGGTCAAAGGAACTCTAGGAGGATATCTTGATTGTCTATCACAAGGGGTTTCTCAGAATGGATCACAAAGACATACTCTGATGGGAGAGCTCCAGGAACAAGATATCATTGTTGATCTATCGGGGTTGGAGAAAATCTGAGAAAAGATCATGACCATCCATCACAAGGGGTTTCTTAGAATGGATCATGGAGATATACTCCGAAGAGAGAGTTTTAGGAAAAATATTTGATCGTTGATCTATCGAGGTCAAAGGAACTCCAAGAGGAGATCTTGACTGTCCATCGTAATGGGAATTTTGGAGTGGATCATGGAGATATACTTCGACAGGAAGACTCCTATAGGGAATCTAGACCATCGATCTTCCTAGGCCGAGGTATATGCAAATGATCAAGACCTTCAATATTTTGTTAAAGGCTTAAGAGGACAATGCATATGGTACCATGTGTTATAATATAGGTGGTGCTATGTGTTGAGCATAGAAGTTTCCACATGGCATATTGATTTGGCACACGTGGGTGAACTTCTATGGGAAATATGGGTGCCACATGTATAGTGTTTATAGAATGACATGTTACATAGAGGTGGTGTTGTGCATCAAGGGAATGCAATACAATCGAGAAGCTCTGATGAAATATTAGTCATCCATCGTCAGGCCCATGGAACCATACTATCTATTGGAGGAGGGAACTTTCAGATTCGACTTTCGGAGTGCATTGGGTAACCTGTCATGGGAACACTCTCATGGAAGGATCCCGATAGCGACGAAATACATTGGAAGGAATTCAATAAGTGTTGGACGAGGTGGAATGGGGAAGGTTGCATGTTCATGCCACAAATCATGGCACGTGTACCAGGAAGCCACGACAGTGCCACATAGGAGGACACGTGTGATAGAAGGCCACGTGGGTGACACATGGCAGTGAGGTCGATCCAGATTATTTTTGGCACGAAATGAGAGTGGAGATATAATAAATAATTGTACAAATATATATTATATATCCAATAACATAACAGATATATATCAGAGATATAACCATAAACACAGAGATACATTAATACACAATTTCTATTAATGAACGAAATGTACAAAACTGTAGAAATACAAAGTGAAAGACTCGTTAGAACGGTGGCAACTTATCTCTAAGAAGAGATGTGATGACTACTCACATTTTCAAGAAGATGATTTTACAATGAGGCTCCAAAGGCTTTTTTCTCATAAAGAAAATCCAAAACCCTAACCCCGAAAGATAAAAAGCCAATAGTTTTGTAGACCCCATTTTGGGTAGTTTGGTGTATCAACTTCCCAGGGGTGTAACTTTGGCATATGATCTTTTTGGGGGGAGAAAGATAGATTGTTGGAAATGTATTGAAGAGGAGATTCATTTTGGGGGCTCAATCAAATCCTTTGGCTATCATTGAGGTGCTCGATTGTGAAAAAAACGTTTTTTAGGTCCCGAAAGTTTAGGAATGGAAAAATTACTAAAAATAGTAAGTTGCCAGAAAATTGTTTTGAGCCAGTTGGAATAGGTGGTTGGCCACTAATATCCACCTATATTAAAGGTTTCCATAACTTCGAGAAGCCATAGATTTGAATCCAAAGATTAGTTTTCAACAAAATTATAGTCATTGGAAATGTCTTGATGAATAGAAGATGATGGTGGCATCGAAGGGAAGTTTTGAGTTGGTTAAGGGAAATGAAATTTTAATACCCCATTCCCTTAAAATTTAATTAGGGGGTTGGGCTTGTTACAAAGTGTATCAGAGAAGGAAATACACTTGTCCTGCTTGGGCTCACAAAAGAGTCAATAAATTTTATTAGAAAAATTATAAGGGGGAGGATATGTTACCATATGTTATTCTTAAGGGCCTATTAATTCCAAGCCACATAATCAGTCACTTAAGCCCTTGAGTGATTTACCACATTCGCCAACAGGTTTTCTTTTCTTTTTTTGTAGTATAGCAGGAGGTCAAGAGGTGTAAATAAAACCACCCTTAAGAGCATCACTCTGGATTTATTGACCACCATGTGTCCCTTCGTGGATATTATGAAACCACCAGCATAGAGTAACCATTTTTTAACTTAGGTGTGACTTATGTGTGCACTTTTAAGATGAACTGTCAATCCTTTAGTGTAAACCACAACTAATTTCACGGTATATAACGATGTGGATCGTTGATTCAACCATAATCAATGATCACATAACTTATCCACTAGGAATTTGACCACGAATACCACAATCCAAGGATGGGTCTTGATTGACCCTTTTGATTCGATGGTTCCTGAGTCATGATTTTACCTATTATATGGAATTCGACGAATTTCACTATGCAAAACATTAACAACCGAAATCTCAAGACTGATAACATTCCCACATTATTATCCATGAGGATTTATTTTAAACCTTATTACTGAAAGGAGGGATGATAATTTATGTTTTTTTTCATAATTTAATACAAACAGTATGTTGTTGAGTGCTTATTAATAATGAAGCAATTTCTTTTTTTTTTTAATTCTTGTTTTGTTTATAATTTAGGGGATAATCAACTAACAAAAATGACTAATCATCAGTACTTAACTAGTTAGTGAATTCATAGAAAAGTTATAAGTGAAAGGATGGTGACACACCATGAATGGGGAGAGACATCCATAACAAAGAGGAATAATCTGATTAAAGGAGAGTGGTAGAAACCCCTCCAAATGTAGTTGAGACTGTGAGAGGCCTCATGGCAGAGCTATAGAGATTTAAGGCCGATAATGATAGGCTGATGAAAGGGCAGGAAATATAGATGGAATTAAATGTGGTCCTACTGTAAAGTCTAACAGATATACATAGATAGTTACAACATGGACCAACAACTATCAATGTGGACAAACATCGGCCTGAGAAAACCCAAAGTCTTCCTAAGATACATAAGCATGGTCCTGAAAGAAGTGATGCAAGAAGAATCACTCCCAATAAGGCATGAAAATGAGCTAGGAGGCATGCCAAAACCCAAGAAGCATTTGAAAATTCATCTAGTAAAGGGGTAGAAATCTCCAAGGAATTTTCCAGTAGTGAGACTAGTACACATTCTCAGAGGAAGATAAATAAGTGGAAGCACTCCAAGGGCGGTGACCTTGAATAATTTAAGAAATCCAAGCCACCCAATTTTGATGGAGAAATCAAAAAGGGGGAAGAAGAATAAGCTTAGATACTTAGCATGAAGAAGTATTTCAGAGTTCATAACTACTCTGAGAACTTGAAAGCCTGAATAGATATATTTAACATGAATGGAAATGCCTCTATCTAGTGGGAGGACCTTAGAAATATAAATGGGATCTGTGAGAAGGATTTTTCTTGGGGAAAACTTAAAAAATAATTCAAGAAGAAGTACATGTATGAAAGGTACTATCATGAAAGAACCAAGGAGTTCTATGAACTCAAACTATGACAACTAACCATAGATGAATACATCAACAAGTTTATGGAGATACTAGGGTATGTTCCCTATATAAAAGGAAGAAAAGATGAAGATACAATGGTTCCTTAGTGGGATGCCTCAATACTTCTGAAACATAATTGAATTTGATGAACCTAAGATGTTGGAATATGCCATTAGGAAAGTTAGGTATTTTTAGGAACAAGTCTACCACAAGGAAGAATATCCCAAGGACTGGAAGAAGAAAGGTAAAATGGTATTCAAGAAGAAGGTGGCTAAGTCCTCAAGGTTCAATAACTATAGGAAGAGTTCTAGGATGAGCCTTCCCACTAAAAGTGTGAATCAACATAACTTTCCATATCAGAGTGGAAACAAAACCTTTGGATCAACCTCTGGAAGGAATAAGAGTACACAGAAAGAATCATTAAAATGATGGGGTTGTGGGGAATAAAATTTACTAAGCGACTTCCCTCATAGCAAGCCAGACAATAGGAGAGTCTACATTGTCCAAGAGGCTACCAAAGTATGATGTGGCCAGGAGTGTACCAAAAATTCATGCATCTTTGTACAATAGACAAGAAAACCACTAAGCCTAAATAGTGGAAATGGAAGGTATGATTTCCAACCATCTTGTTTCTATTCTAATTGACCCTAGTTCTAATTTGAGTTATATTTCCCCTCAAACTATTGAGAAGTGTAAATTACAGCATGAAAAACATGAAAAATCATGGCTGGTGCAACTAGCCACTCGAACAAAAATAATGGTAACAAAAGTCATAACAACATGCCAAGTCATTATGAATGTTTTGTCTACCCAAGAAACCTTAAAAATCATTCCTCTAGGATCTTATGACGTGCTAATTGACATGTATTGGTTAGCTTCTCATAATGCCATGTTGACTGATATAACAAAAAATTAGTGTGTGAAAATGATAAAGGGGATAAAATAACCCTACAGGGAATTCAAAATCTTGTCTCAGTGAGATAGATATCAACCCTACAAATAAAGAAATATTGTAGAAAGGGATTTCCCTTGTATTCTATACAAGTATTGAACTCAGTTGATAACCATGAACCAAGCCTAGAAGACCATCCTATATTGAGAGAATATAGGGACGTATTTCATGAAGAGGTAGCAGGCCTACCTCCAAGAAGAGTGTTATTGGATAAATCGGTAAATGAGGACATAAACTAATCTCCCTAGATCCACTTGGATCTAGAACAAAACAAGATGAGACATGATGCTTTCCCTAAGTTACAATCATTGAATTTACTACCAAAGAAGTAATGGATGGCATACCTTTAAATATTGCTTTCCTATATTTGTGTTGTCCCTTCTTCACTCCGGTGCTCTTGTGAAATCAGATCTATGATGAAACAAACCAACCAAAGTGAAAGCACCAATAGTAGATTCAATGAAAACCTAAACATGTGATCAAGGAGTCATGTAATAAAATGAGAATGATTTTATGGGAAAGAAACATGTCACTCTATTATATTAAGTAAAAGTGGAAGATACAACCAAATTGCCTTGATGTTACAAGTTCCCTTTTAGTGGTTCTTTTCTCCAACACACACATACACTTGCTCCAAAATTTGCATGAAGATGATCCACAAAATCTTGATGGACAAATGGAGACCTCAAGCATCAATTGAAAAAGGATTCCTCACACAGTGTTCAACCTATTCTTTAATCAATTATTTGCTTAATCTTGCTTAACCTTTTCCATGAGAAACCCATCATTATATAGGAGAAGGTGAAGTGGTTAAAGGGATGAGGATGATCCCGCCAAATCATAGAAGCCAGTAGTATCACAACCATATGAACACCACCTCACATTCTAGAAGATTCCCCTTATAGAAACTTCGTGAACTTCTTTCTTATTTTATCTTTCCAACATTGTCACACCATGCTTATATAGCATCCTGCGAAAACCCCGTGAGATAGGTATAGAGTAGCATGCAGAAATCATGGATTTCCGTACTATGTACTACATGCAGCCTATGAAAGTCTTCTTAAAAGCAGTCTTGTAGAGGAAGAAATCAATTATTTTCTCATGCAAAATATCTTGTTGAGATCCTGGACACATGCTTGTGGAATTTTCATCAAGGTAACCAAAATAATGTGTAACAAAATGCCCCCCAAAGTATGAGGCTGGAACTTGTGACAACCGAAATACTTTGTAAAATGCGTGTGTGTGTTGGGAACAAGGAATACACCAATCAGGAACCTGCAAACAATCAAGCATCTGCACAATATTATACCATGTCTGAGGTAGGAATTCCCATGTTCAGACTACAAATGATGTAAAACATAAATGTAAGTCATGACCACTAATTATACACTGTGGATCCATGTCATCAAGATTCTATGTATGAGAAAGCTCAGATTCAGACATAGCCATGAGACATACAAAGTCAATCTATGTGTCAATACAAATCATAAATACTCCATCACAACCTAGACCAAGAACGATGAGATCCAGGGTCTTCAATCTCGTCCTCCATAAGTACGAATCTAACCATGTGATTACAGGTGTTGAAGTCGAACATCGTTAGAAACCACTTTATTACCGGTCATTAATGAAAACCATTAACAAGTCCGAGGGAAATCACCATTGATGTCAATGACTCCCAAGGTACCATAGTACAATCCAATGAATGTGAATAAATGAGATGAAGTCGAACACTCAATATAATATTTCGATCAGGGATCAATGATGTGAATCCACTGTCAAAAGTGAAGAAACCTTCCATTGAGGCATGCAGGCTCTAAGCTACTAAATGATTTCCGAGTCTTGTTCCTTTATGTATCTCCCATCAATGACACAAAATAAGTAACAGATTTAGGGTAGATCCAAATACAAATATGATTTGAAACTGACACAGGGAAGGCCGACATGGTAGGGATTGACAATTGTAGATGGCCAACTCAATAGAAGGCTTGTTTAGACTTCTCTTGAACATATGAATGACATGACAATAGTCTTGGCATCATTGAATAAAATATAACCCAAGATATAAACTTGCAGAAAGTCAGACGAGAGACAAATGGATTTCCCAACCCAGATTCAAAATGATGAAGGGGGGTGTCATGTTCAAGACAAATTTTACTGCCACTAACACAAATATAGAGACAAATTTCTTTCCCAAATTTTCCCCACCATTTTCGAGAGTACCTCTTTATTTTAGGCAAGCTTGAGGAGGATAACTTGTGCTTGTTTTATATGGAAGTCATCCTTAGACCGAGTCCCTCGAGGTATGTTCGCGAACCCTAAGAAGGAGTGATTGGTCCCACATTATGGTTCTTTAAGAAGGAGTGATTCGGTCCCGTATGGTTCTTTTGATGTTTGTTTAACGAGTCCAAAGATAGAAAACTTGGGGGTTTTTCATGTTTATAGAGTCTAAAAAACACTTAAAGAGAACTCTCTCAGTTCCTTTTTCGTAAAGTACTTCAATGAGACCAAAAAATTGATAAACTATCGCCCATTGAACATTTTATTCAAATACTTTTACGAGCATGAAAAGAACAAGGTCGCTCAACAATCTTTTCGTTTTTATGGAGCATGAAAATATATTAAAGGATACTCCATGGGTTTCTCTTTTCGTATTACCATGACGAGTATGAAAAGATGACAAAAGTGTATTCGGTTGCATTCTCATTGATTTTTGAGCACGAGAACGAACAAATACTGAGCTCAAGGTTTTTCCTAAAAAACCCAAAAAGTATTTGTACATGTGACAAACAGAAAAATGAATCATGAAAAAATGTCCATGCTTCATTGTTCAGGATCCTAAGTCTTCCACCTGCAAAGAAATAAAATACTCATGAGACCATTAGACCTTTAGGTTTTGGAGAAAATGCATTAAATAATAGGAAATATTAATAGAAAAAGTAAAAAGTGAAATAAATATAGGTAAAATCTCTTTTTTACTATTTCATTTGCATTTGGCCAAAAACTTTCCTAGAAACCCTGTTTTTACCTCAGACTTCAGCCGTCGATTGTGGGAGGCTCCGGTGACCATTCAACGAATGACTTCCATCAAAATGATAATCTCTTCGTCCTCTTTCTTTTCAATGGATTAAATTTCATTTTTATTGGTTTAAAAAGGATTTTTGGATGAAGTTTTAGACTGGTAGGTGCACGCTGAGGCCGCCACAGGTGGCTTGTATCGAGACCTTTGGCTCACCTGCGGAAACCCCGCACTGTGTAAAAACTCCGCCTGCGGTAGTCGAAAACCAGAAAATATTTACATGCGTTTAGCAAATAGAAATTTTCCAAAGAAGCAAATGAGGATTCTAACTTCCCTTTATTATCCCAATGCAGGTATTTGATCATCAAAATGATGGAGTGGAGGGAGAGGGAGCACGAAGATGATGACTACAATTCCTTGAATGACTTGGGCACTGTAGATGCCCTCCAATAGTGTGGGTTACTGAATTTCTTTAAAATTTAGGGCATGAGGGCCCAACTTAGCTTACTGGGGTACCTAGTCCATATGTGGGATGAAAACCAGCAGGTGTTTCATGTGGGTGGCAATGTTCTTTCCTTAGATATTAAGGATATCTATTTCTTGATGGGGTTATACCATCATGGATACCATGTGAATTTAATAGGAGACAGAGGTGGTGTTTACCCATGAGAGAGTACATCTGTCGATACTGTGATCCTAAGGCTGAGAGACGCAAAGGCAAAGTTTCCATTAGAGGAGTTCGAGATTTACCCGTCCAGACCATTATTTTGATTATTTCACACATGGTGGGGAGTGCATATCCACACATGGCCCTCCAAAGATATTTTTAGTATGTCGTGGAATGCACAGAGCTTCGAGTGTTTAAGTGGTGTGACGATGTCCTTCACAGCATGAAGACATAGTTAATGAAGTGCAAGAGGGGGGACCTGAAGAAATTCGGGTATGGATCTATTTTGGTGTCTTTCTTTCTAGAGAGGTTCCCCCATTTATGTTTGCAGGTAGAGTGGGGAATACCGGCCCCACGAGACCCAAGGATGAAGAGGTGGTGCGACCTCATGGCTCGGCATGTAGTGGGCCCCATCATCAAATAGAACAATGCATTACTTGACTGGTTGAGGCCTCAAATACTAATGATAGACGATTATGCATATGCCAGTCTAGATTTCAGAGGTGACCCCAACTTGGTTCTACCTGAGGGATTTCAGTGGGGAGACACAGGTAAGAAAAATGTTTTGTTTTTACGATGTTTTTGTGAATTTTTAAATATAAGATGTTTTTTATGCTTTCAATCCAATGACTAATCAAAACTTTTGACCATGCAGATGTAGGGCCACACCAACATCCAGGTACATCCCCTATTCAGAGACGAGGGGAAGCAGTTGTGGTAGTAGGATGGGATGTTGATGATTATGAAGAGGTTGAGCAGGACCTAGAGGGTTTGACAACAGATATCCCAGATATCTCAATTGATGAGATTTCAAGATGTTATCAACACCATACTGTGGGTGTATCTAGTTCACTTAGCCGACTACTTCGTAGGGTAGCACGGGAAGTAGTGTGTTACCGCAAGCAACATCCTTAATGCTCTTTTGTAGAAGTCATGGGCTTCATATTTTGATATTTTGGGTCTTCGAATGAAAACACTCTTTTTGTAAAATAGTTTTGTCATTATATATATATACATGAGGCTTCTACCAGCTTACTTTCCTTTATATACAAACTGTGGTTTAGATTTATAAGTATCTCAATTGTCTGTCTAACACATAATTAGATAACACATTAGTTAATGTATTTAGACATCTTGGAATGTGATGATACTCAATATAATCAAAATAACATTCCAAGAGGTGAATTCATAAATATACCCGTAAAAAAGTAGGACTTCGAATAGCATAAACATTACTTAACTGTAGTACTACTAGCTGTGAATCAAGTCGTACAACCAGGTGACGGATTCCAAGTGAAATAACATCGGTCAACAATTCGATGACTGTGCTATATTCCTCTATATTGTTAATTGCACGACCAAGACAAACACCGTGTAGAATGATAAGTTTGTTCATAGGTGTGTAGATTTCCCAAGCAGTAGAATCTAGGTTCTGAGTACTACGATTAGCGCCATCGACGAAGACAATGTATGGTAGTGAAGACACCGAAATTTGGAAACCAGGAACAAAGCAAGGTAAGCAGTTGGGGGTCAAAACCAAATAACTAAAAACACACAAAAGTAGCACAAAGGAGTATGATACAGTAATAATACAAGCACTCATGCAAAGATAGCTTAAGCATAGTACTTTTTCAAGTAAAGCCCATTTTTGGGTTCACTCAAAGGAATGCCATCATAATCCACTAACTCATAAGCTCCCTTCTCCAACACTCGTTTGACGATATAAGGGCCTCGCTACACAGCCTTGAATTATCCGGCTCCTAATAAATCCTGATCTTGTTCATAGAGGAGAACTAGATCACCCTCAGAGAAAACATGTGGTTTGACATGCTTATCGTATTGGGATTTGACGCGTTTTTTCTAGGTTTCAATAACTAGGGTGGCATCACGACGGATTTCATCTAATTGGATCAGATATAATAGACATTCTTCCTCGGCAGAGGTGTTTGGGAGAAGTTCAACGGCTAGCTTCAAAGATGGTATCTCACATTCAATCAACAAAACAACTTCGATACCATACACTAACTAAAAAGGTGTAAATCCTGTGGTAGACTTCACGGATGTCCGATAGGCCCATAATACTAAAAAAAACATCGTGTGCCAACTTATCTTGTGAATTCATATTATCTATCGAAGCATAGTGATAAGAACCTTGGCTCCTAATAAACTCCTGATCTTGTTCATAGAGGAGAAAAAGATCACCTTCAGAAAAAACAAGAGGTTTGATACGTTTCGTATTGGTATTTTACGCGTTTCTTTTGGGTTCCAATAACTAGGGTGGCATCACGACGATTTCATCTAATTGGATCAGATGTAATAGACATTCTTCCTCGGCAGAGGTGTTTGGGAGAAGTTCAACGTTAGTTTTCCAAGATGGTATCCTACATTCAATCAACAAACAACTTCGATACCATACACTAACTAAAAAGGTGACTTCACGGATGTCCGATAGGCCCATAATACTAAAAAAAACATCGTGTGCCAACTTATCTTATGAATTCATTACTCCCATCTAAGTATAGTGATAAGAACCTTGTTTATCACCTCAACTTGGCCATTGGCCCCGAGTATTAGGGTTTAGTTTCTGCTGCTGAAGACCCAACTTTCGATAAGCCTCGACATCAAGGAAATCTTGAAATGGCTACGATCAGCAACGATAGCTTGCTGGATTCTGAATCGTGTGATGATAGGATTGAATATGAATAGGGCTGCAGTTTCTCCCGTATTGTCGAATGTAGGCATCACTCCATTTCGTTAAAGTAATCCATAGCTATGATGATGTATCAATGCCCCCGACCGAGTGCAAGTTACATGTCATGAAACTGATACCCCATTTGTGAAAGGTCCAATGGAAACCAGGGGTGTAAGGAGCAAGGAGATCTATTCGTAATTAGATGTTTGAAAAGATGGCAATCACTTCTGGACAACAATCATGTAGTATTTGAACAAAAAAGGCCATAAGCACTCGCTCAAAAGATATTTTGGGCAGTGGCATATTACCTTGAAATACGACCACACCAATACGTCCAGAGTGGCAGTCATTCAAATCTTTTTAAGCCTCATCAAAGGTGAGACAACATCGGAATATAGAGTCAACACTAATGGAACAAAGAGGTCATCACCGGAGAAGGCGTATTGATGGGCTTGATACCGTATGCGATGACAGTCTACACTAGAGAGGTTAGTCTAGAAAGTTTGATTCTAGAGATGTTCGATAAATATCTCCATACTCAAGCATCATCAGAACTGATCAAAAAGGGAGTCACATAGGGTAAGGAATCCTCTCCCACATTTTTTGTCTCAGTGGAGGGGAGGTCACATATTAGTTCGACAAATACCAAATATTTCTTAGACTTAGCGTGTTCAAACTCTAGTAGAACTCTTGGAGGATTACGATCCATTTGGAGTACTTTCCCAGAAATTGGCATGTATGATATGATGCACAGTTTGCAATTAGAAATGACATTGGTTTTATGTAATAGGATATAAAGGACAAAAACATTGGACAACTTGAACATCTCGGCAATAATTTTTCTTTTCCATTACGTAGATATATTTTATTTCGGTAGTCGCATTGACTCAAATAGTAAATTACATGTGAACATGTGAATCATCCTCTTGACTAAACCATGGCAATGGTAGAGTCCGGCTGGGAGGTAGAGGAAATAGTCTCGATTATAATCTGGTGGGAAAAGTAGTGGTGTTCATGTCAGGGAAAGTTTCATAGCTTCAAAGTCTTCAGAGTTCGCAGTCCTGTCCGAGACGAATGTAAAGAACCCTTTCTTCAAAAAATCGACTCAAATCCTAGCATTAACTCATGAAGGTAATTTGGAATGAATACGGCAGTGCCGTCTTCCTTGCAAACTTTGGAGCTAAGGAAGTAGAAGGAGGAGGGTAGATTAAGGATGGCTCCTTTGACCTTCAAAGGGTCTACCCTATTTCCATGAACTGGCACAATAAAACCCAGAATTCAGCCAAACTCCACACAAAAACACATTTGTGTGGGTTTAAACGAATACCATAGTAAGACAAAGAAAGGAAAATGACTCAGGTGAGTTGGGTGATCTTGGTGAATCATGGAATGCGTCGGTATATCATCGAGATACAGTTGTACTATGTGATTGATGTGCGATAATACATGGTGCGCTGAAAAGTCACGCTACTCTTCGCAAACCGAAGCGTAGTTTCCGGCAGGCAAGCACCCTAAGGACAAAATGAAAGTGCTTTGTGTTGATCCACGTGTAAAATGATAATCTGATTATAGTTGGAGAAACCGTCCATTAATTATAATATTTCACTCCCAACATAATCGTCGACGATTCAATAACGAAGAAGTGGAAAGTTGTCCCGGACAAGTTTCATTAATATCCCGGCACTGATGCATACCGGTCGCTCCCTTGTTTTTTATTTATCAAAACTAGATTGGATACCCAATCAACTAAATCTACAGGATAGATAAAGCCAACCTTAAGAAATTTTTCAACTTTCGAGCTTTGATAGCGGCAACTTTTACGAGGGTGGACAGGGCTAAGTCTCTTCCTAATGGGCTTAATATCTGATAGGGTATTAATTTCATGTAATAACGAATATCGTGGATCAATACTTACATCTCTTTGTATAGCTCTGGAGAAAACGCCACAAAACTCTAGAAAAAATAGCTTTATAAGTGACGACTCCATCATTGGAACATGTGGCTCCAATGTGAACATATTTTCGATGATTCCACTTAATGGATATGTCAATAGGAATGGTGGGTGAAATTTTACTCAGGTTCCATTCATAAAGCACATTGTGTGTTGACTCAGGAACCAAGGAAATGATAACAACAGTTGACAGAGTCGAGATCTGTTGGTAACTCTTGATGGTGTGT
>SNQJ01S0047636.1:73408-97709 GCA_010110895.2 Picea sitchensis
ATGTAGTATTTGAACAAAAAAGGCCATAAGTACCCTGCTCGTAAGATATTTTGGGCAGTGGCATACCTTGAAATATGACCACCACATGCTCCAGAGTGGCAGTCATTCAAATCTTTTTAAGCCTCATCAAAGGTGAGACAACATCGAAAAATAGAGTCAACACCACGGAAATAAAGAGTGTCACTGAGAACTATGTATTGATGGGCTTGATACCGTATGCGATGACAGTCTACACTAGAGAGGTTAGGCTAGAAAGTTTGATTCTGGAGATAAATGATAATATCTCCATACCAAGCATCATCATAACTGATCAGAAAAGGGAGTCATTAGGTAAGGAATCCTCTGCCACATTTTTTGTCTTAGTGGAGGGAAGGTCACATATTAGTTCGACAAATACCAAATATTTCTTAGAATTAGCGTGTTCAAACTCTAAGTAGAACTCTTGGAGGATTACGATCCATTTGGAGTACTTTCCCCCTAGAAATTGGCATGTAAGGATATGATGCATAGGTTTGCAATTAGAAATGACAGTGGTTTTGCGTAATAGGATATAGTGACAAAAACATTGGACAACTTGAACATCTGCCAAGGCCAATTTTTCCACATGTAGATATTTGGCTTCGGTAGTCGTGATACTTCGACTCAAATAGTAAATTACATGTGAATCATGTGAATCATCTTCTTGGACTAAAACCATGGCAATGGTAGAGTCCGAAGCGGGGAGGTAGAGGAAATAGTCTCGACTGTAATCTGGTGGGAAAAGTAGTGGTGTTCATGTCAGGGAAAGTTTCATAGCTTCAAAGGCTTTGTTCGCAGTCTCGTCCGAGACGAATGTAGAACCTTTCTTCAAAAATCGACTAAATCCTAGCATTAACTCAGCGTAATTTGGAATGAATCGATGCATAAAGTTTGCCTTCCCTTGCAAACTTTGGAGCTGGCGTAAAGTAGAAGGAGGAGGTAGATTAAGGATGGCCTTGACCTTCAAAGGATCCACCCTGATTGCATGAAGTGACACGATAAAACCCAAAAGTTAGCCAAACTCCACACAAAAAACACATTTGTGTGGGTTTAAACGTATACTATAGTAACGACAGCAAAGGAAAATGACTCAGAGGTGAGTTGGGTGATCTTGGTGAATCATGGAATGCGTCGGTATATCATCGAGATACAGTTGTACGATGTGCTTGATATTGTGAAAAGCATAATACATGGCGCGCTGAAAAGTCACGCCAACGTTCTTCAAACCGAAAGGTAGTTTCCGGTAGGCAAAGGTACCCCAAGGACAAATGAAAGCAGTTTTGTGTTGATCTATGGGTAAAATGATAATCTGATTATAGTTGGAGAAACCGTCCATTAATTATAATATTTCACTCCCAACATAATCGTCGACGATCTGGTCAACGAAGGGGGTTGGAAAGTTGTCCTTGGGACAAGTTTTATTAATATCCCTATAATTGATGCATACACTGGTCGTTCCTTGTTTTTTATTGACCAAAACTAGATTGGATACCCAATCAACTAAATCTACAGGATAGATAAAGCCAACCTTGAGAATTTTTTCAACTTCGAGCTTGATAGCGGCAACTTTACGAGGGTGGACAGGGCGAAGTCTCTTCCGAATGGGTTTAACATTCAGATAGGTATTAATTTCATGTACAACGATATCAGGATCAATACTCGACATCTCTTTGTAGCTCTAAGAGAAAACGTCACAAAACTCTTGAAAAATAGCTTTATAAGTGACGACTTCATCTTTGGAACAAGTGGCTCCGATGTGAACATTTTCGATGATTCCACATTTGATGGATATGTTCAGAGGAATGGTGGGTGAAATTTTACTCAGGCTCCCTTCATAAAGCACATCGTGTGTTGACTCGGGAACCAAGGAAATGACAACAACAGTTGACAGAGTTGAAATCCGTTGGTAACTCTTGATGGTGTGTTGGTCAAGGAAGAGACTGGAATGATGATGTCCATATTCCCAAGGGGTGTCTTCCATGGACATAACTGACATGATCATCTCCTTTGTAGGAAAAATGACGTGAAACAGATCGGGAGATGAATCACCAAGAGAGGGGGTAGAAGGGGTTGCCGATTGAATGGCTTGATAAGAGGATTCAACCAGACTCAAAGGAATTTGTTCACCATAGCGAAGATAATCATCAGGGTTGGGTACTATCCATGGGTCATGAGACGCGAGGGTTTCATGAACAGAGGTAGAAATCATGTTGATTGAGGCGACAAAAGGAGGTGGAATGTCGGGTGGTGGGATTGGGAATGTACCCATCAAAGTAGAATATTTCCGAAGACCCACACTGACATTCTCGTACACGGGAGGTGTTTTAGAGATGAATGGTACATTTCTAGTACGGGAATCAGAGTTAAAAAAGGCCACCTGGTCAACAGTAACCACCTTTACTTGGTGTGGGAAATGTAACATGCAAAAAAGTGTGGACACAACTGCATGCATGGAATCAATCCAGCTACAGCCAAGTAAGAGGTTGTAATTGAGAGGCGCATCGAAGACCTCAACCTCGACGTTGACCGTTTTTCCTTCCAACATAATATGCAACGAGGGAATAACACCGTAGGGTTTAAAACTAGAGCCATTGAAGGCCTTAAGTGTGTTTTGTGAGTCAGTGAGGGGAGGAGAGCCAATGGATTTCCAACAAGTAACAGACATGACACACGTCAAGGCACCCTCATCAATAACGGTTCTATAGATATTCTTGTTCTCTACAACAACTTGTATCTGAAACACTAGTTGAGGGGGNCCATTGAAGGCCTTAAGTGTGTTGTGTGATTCAGTGAGGGGAGGAGAGCCAATGGCTTTCCAATAGGAAACAAACATTATGCACATTGAGGCACCCTTGTTAATAACGATTCTACAAATATTATTGTTCTCGACAACAACTTGTATCTAAAATGCTAGTTGAGGGGGGAGGCTTGGAATGTGATCTTCCAAGTCAAAATTTATCAAATTGGTATCTGTATGATCAATTCTACCAATATCCTTTAACATTTATTTCCATTGAGCGGGAAAATTTTGAAGGACTTCTAGAGATGACATCGTGGAGGGTGCTTGCACAAGATCTTCTACAATATTGTAGTTCTAAGAAGCACGTGCATGAGGATTAAAGGCAGACTTTTGAAGAACACCCTTTGGAGGGGGGGAGGAGAACTATATCGGGGCTCGGTCATTCGAGATGAAGAGGATCATTGGGAGGTGAAGTTGAGGGAGTCTATTGAACCAACGAAGGTGGTATATCGTCAACTTTCTCCTTTGACGAAGAGTAATCTTTGGCCCGAGTAGTAAGTGTAATCTCATTCTTTTTGGAATCACCAGTACACATAAGGATATAAGAAGTGTTGGAAGTAGAGGGTTGGTCATGAATGACCAATTGAGCCTACTATTGAGAAGGGAAATGTTGGGACAAAATGACAGGTGTGGGAGGCTTCACGGTCCCTTGAAGGAACTTAGTGACCTCGGCATGTCTTGGACAATCTTTCATGTAGTGATCATCACCACATATAAGGAAAGGGTATCGGGGATTGCGCTTATCCTTATCATCATCAGGTTTTTTTTTGGATTTCTCAAATTGCAGATTTGTTTTACGCTCCTTATTCTTACCCTTTCCTTTTTTAGATTTAATTTTGCCGATAAGGGTAGATTGAACAGAGTTAACCTCAGAAGTTTTTTCGATGGAAGGAGTAGGAGTCAGATCATTTTGAACATTAGAAGTAGTAGATTTGGGATTGGTGTGAGAGGATTGCGTAGATTGAGGTTGAGCCTGGAAGGTGTCAATCACACCATCATCCGTATGAGAAGCAACAAGGTTAGTTGAGGTAGCGGTGGTAGAAGGACGAGGAGCATAAGGGAGTAAGTCATAAAGAGTGTTCGTTTGTGAATAAATGAGATCTAGGTACTGAGCGCGGCTGATTGCATGTTCTTATGTGACATCTCCACCCATGGAAATGTCACGAGAGATTTTATTCAAAAATGATTTCGTGAACCATTCTACCATTAACTGATCCGGAATTTCGAGTTTGATCAAACGCCATATTCTTCTCCACTCATGTATGTGATTGGAAATATGAGTGGTCAAATTTTGCTTGAAGGAACTCAAAATCTTGGTTCTTATTTCATAGCAGATTGGCAGTTGATAATGTCTGAGGAAAGCCATGGCTAGGGTATTAAAGTCGGTAAAGAAGCCTCGTGGTAATTCTATATACCACTTTGCATCCGAACCCGTAAGAGTTTGTTGTAAGAGTCGTAACCAAATGGAGTCGTCCATCAAAGAGTTGGACGAACACCAAAGGTGAAAAGTCATGACATGGTTGTTTGGATCTTCTCTTGGTTTACCGTCAAATTTTGGAATGCCAAACAGTAGCTTGGACGGTATAACAGGCCAAGGGGGAGAATGTAGGATAGGTTCATTCAATATTCTAGACAAGTCAGGTATATCCAAAGTGGCTAAAAAGGGTAACTGTCTATTCACGTGAGGGTACTGGTGACTTTGTGGAGGAAATCTCGTCGGTATACCAGTAGGACCGTAAGCAGTTTTTATATGAGGCGAAGGTCCTAACATATTCATATATGAGTGTGGAGGCATGAAACCCGTAGGGTTGTATTGATTAGGGATGTTCCCTTGGAAAGGGACACTAGAATGAATGTTTTAACCCCAAATGGGATTGGAAGAACCGAGATATGATTGGCCCGAACTAGGGGGTATGAAAGAGCTAACTTGAGGTTGTTTCCCCCTGATGATTATGGATTTCCCTGGATGAGAAGGTTCCAATACTGGGCTAGTGATCCTGGTATGTTTTGTCCATAGGGTGGGGTATAACCTCCAAGTGGGGGTTGTCCTCCAAGCGGGGGTGGTGTTCCAATTTGGGTGTGACCTCCAAATTGAGTTTGCCCCCCAGTGTTATATTTACCTCCAACAAGAATATGATAACCAGAAGTGAATGATGGAGTAGAGCCTCCAATTGGATGGGAGCCACTTGGTCCAAATCCTCCCATAAAAGGCGGATAAGACCCCCCGGAGGGGACCTGGGAATGTGTCAGAATGAAACAGGAAACAATATTGTACCCAGGAGGAGTAAAAAATCTAGAAGCTCCTGATGGAACTTGGGTAGGAATAGCGATAGAAGTATGAAAAGCATTGTACCCATGAGGGAGTGATAGGATAGGTCTAGATGAAAGTGGTGTACCAATGGGAGCTTAGGTAGCCATCGTATTCCTAGTGGGAATAGTCATAGTGTGTGGGACCATTGTGGAAAGGGCCATCTGAAGAGTAATGGTCGAGCTAGGACCAACCAACTGTGTGTCTGAACCAACGAAGAGATAGAAAGTTGTACAGGAAAAGTGATCTAGAGGTATCGTGTAGGTAGCAGACATTTCAGGCATTTCAAAGACAATAGGTATATCATCACCTGACCCTGAGCCGTAAAGGTCTCACATTGTAGTCGAGGTTCAAAAAATATCAGTGGTCCAAAAGGGATCCTCATTTTCCGGGCCGGTAAGATGTATGGTTGGTATTCCAGAAGTGTCAAAAACAAGTTCTCCAGATAAATTTAGTCATATAATATGTCTCTCGTATCCAGGAGGTATTCAGAAAGAGTATAGAGAATCGGAAACAATTAGGAAATTGTCTAAAGAATCAGTTCTTTCCGCTTGTGAAGGTATGTTGTCCTGGACCTCACTTTGTTGAGGAGATCCCTCCGATGGATGAGTAGGAAAGGGTTGAGAACCTTCTGAATATTTTGGGGGTAGTCCTTGCATCCTACGTGAATGACGTGGAGGGTCAATGCTGGTTGAACCAAATATTTTATGAAAACAATCTATGGCCAACTATAGAAACAAACAACACTCGCTAATAAAATCTAGGAATCAAACCAAGAAAACAAAATCTTTTTATTTTGAAGTCACTAGTTGGTTATGAAATCCAACATCTCGAAGTTAAGACAAGAAATGGCTAGGATAGATCGGGTGGAAAAGTTACATTGACGACCTGCTTAATAGACTTACACCCTGGTGCAATCGCCCACACATAATCGTGGGTATACCCTCCAAGGAGCCCGAGTGAGTTTGGCCAGGGTCGATTCCATATACCGTGAATACTTTCTGTTCCATAGTCACCTCGTGTAAGACACTAAGAAGATAGGCAGCTAAGGCTACCAAGAACAACAATGATACCTGAGGAAACAGTTGATAGTTCGATCCACACGCAAAGGCAGGGTATCTAGCCCAAAATCAACTTGAGAGGCTTCCACTCATCATTGTGTGTATACCATTCAAGCGACCCCCATAATATGTGCAATAACTACACCGAGACCAACAAAGCAGGGTGAGTAACTTTGCCAATCTCAATGTGACCTCAGGTTTGACCCTTGTGTGAGAAGGGCTTCCCAGGACAAAATGTTACAAATGGATTTGAACACTCCCTATCACAAGATGCTATTGTGTGTTTTGTGCTTTGGAGAGTGTGTCTCATAGCCTATTCCAAATCTCTAGCCTATCTAATGTTGGTGTAAAAAATCCCTAGAAAATAAAAGTTACTAATTGAGTTTTAGATTTCACAATGTTTGTTAGAGGTTGTTGTTACTCAAGAGGGAGACAGGAATGAAACCAATGTTGTGTAATACCTTGACCCAATAATATGCAAATAGAAATGCATGATGCAATCTTTTGTTCAATGAAATCTATCTACAACAGGGAGTGTTGGGTATGTGTTATATTATTTGCATGTGTGTGTGTGGGCTCGTCAGGTTCGACAACTGTGTCTAGTGATCCCTCTAGTAGTATCTAATCCCTCTGGCGTTTTTTGCTATTTTTAGCAATTTTTTCTATTTTTAGCGATTTACTTATTTAATACTGGATTAAGGGATTAGGGTTTTGGTATCTACGAAATACCTAAAAACATTGTATATATTGTATGGTGAATGGTGAATTTTGATAATGAATATAAGAAAGGTTTTCCCGGTTAAGGGTTTCTGGTATAAAATATTTTTGTAATCTGTGTATGAGCCATTGATTAAATTTTGTTTTGCTTAAGAATCTATATGCATTTCTTTACTTCACAGGTTTAAAACTTACATGTGGTATCAGAGATTGTTTTTGGCTCCAGAGGGATGCCTTTGTTGTTGAGGGTTGGCTAAGTCTTGATAGATCAAGTTTATCTTGGGTATGTGATAAACCTGGGTTTAGTGGGAGGTTTTGCAGTGGTGATTTGAGTGCAGAAAGAGGAATGGAAATCTCTTCTAGAATCGAGATAGAGAAGTTCAACGGTAAAAAAATTGAGCTATGGAAGCTAAATATGGAGGACCTTCCTGTAGACAAAGAACAATGGATCATTGTGGATCCTGGTACACAACCTACTATTACATCATCTACTATAACACAGGTTACTGGTACACAACCTACCAGTACACAAACTACCAGTACACCACCTACTGGTATGTCGAAGGAAGATTGGGAGAAGTTGGACAGAAGAGCAAGGAGTACTATTCAACTCTTCCTGGAAGATTCGGTGTTGTTGAATGTCTCAAGAGAGTCTACAGTCAAGGAACTATGGGATAAGTTGGGGAATTTGTATCAATCAAAGTCCTTGGTAAACAAGTTGTTTCTTCGAAATAATTTGTATCATCTTAGGATGGAAGATGGAGATTCTGTGACAGAACATCTAAATTCCTTTAATACTCTGGTAAGTCAACTTGTCTTTGTTAATATTATGATTGCAGAAGAAGATAAGTGTATTACTTTGTTATGTTCTTTTCCAGACTCTTGGGATAATCTGGTTGTAGAAATTGGTAGTACCACTCAATCTGCATTGAAGTATGAGGATGTAGTTTCATCCTTATTATCGAAACAAATGAGGAGGAAAACCATGGATAGTCCTGCTAAAATTCTTTTTTTGTAAGAGGTTGTACCCAAGATAAGAATCCTGGTTAGCCTTCAAGGGGGAGATCTAAATCTATGGGTGGATATAAGTCTCGGAAAATATTTGAGGAAATTTTATAAGTGTGGTAAGCAGGCATTATAAGAAAGATTGCAAGTCTAAGAAAGGTTGAAAAACCAAAGGGATTTTATAGTACCTCTTCCACAGTGAAAACCTCCAACTGAAGGAAAGGAGGTGATGTTTACCTAGCATCTACAAGTACATGTGGCTACGATGTATGGTTGGTCGACTCAAGTGCATCATACCATATGACTCCTCACGAGGGAGTGGTTCTGAGAATATGAAAAATATGATAGTGGTGATGTACTCTAGGAGATGACTCAACAGAAAAAATGTTGGGATGTGGAAGGGTTAAGTTGTTGCTAAAATATGGAAGGATTAGAACACTCCCTAGGGTTCATCACATTCCAAAACTAGCCAAGAACCAAATATCTGTAAGCAAGTTGAGTGATACAAGAGTGAAAACTCTATTCCAAAAGGACACATGCAAAATGGTTCAGGGAGAAATGGTGTTGATAAGAGGAGTTTGGTGTGGAACTCTGTACAAGTTGTTAGGGGAAGCACTTATACTAATGGGTGCTAGATTTTATTGTCCCTTGGCGAGAAAAAAAAAAGAAGACAAGACCAATATCATCCCCTAAAAAGAAGACCATGTTGTGGCATCAAAAGGCAGGAGCATGTGGAGAGGCCTTGAACACTACGGTAAAGGCATGGATTTGAAGGGGTATGTCTAATTACTCTAGATTTTGATCTCTGTAGACATTGCATATATGACAAAATCAGGTGAGATTCTCATCCAGTGCTACAAGAGCAAAGGGGATCTTGGATTTTATACACAATGATGTGTTTGGACACATTCATGTTCCATCCCTAGGTGAATATGTGTATTATGTTTCATTCATAGATGATTTTTCAAGGAACACATGGATTTATTTCTTAGAAAATATGAATTATTTGATAAATTTAAAGAGTTTAAGGCTCTGTGGTACAAAATCGGAGAGAGAAAATAAGGTATTGAATCAGATAATGAGGTGGAAGTGTGTGGAAGTAATTTGAAAAGAATTACTGTAAAGTGTGGTATAGCAAGGAAGAAGTATACTCCATATACACTTCAGTAGAATGGAGTTTCATAAATGATGAACGGAACAACGATGGAAAAATCCAAGGAGAATGCTCAGTGATTATTAGAGTTAGGACAAAATTACGGGTAGAAGGTGGAGTACGACATGTTACACGGGTCAATCAACCTTCGTCGGCATTGGATGATAAAACTCTACGGTATGGACTACAAAGAAACCCTCTCTTCAACATCTTAGAGTGTTTGGTTACGTGCTTATGTACATGTTCCAAGGAAAATAGGAGTAAGATGGATAAAAAAGGCTGAAAAGTGTATCTTTATTGGTTATAAAGATGGTGTGAAAGGTTATAATGCTTGGAACCGAAGCAAGAAGGCTGTTTCTGATCAAGATGTTGATACTGAGGCCAAAGATGTGTCCAAGCGGGGAATTCCTACCAAGGTGAGAGGAACCTGAGAAAATAGAGCTTGAGTTGGATGATGCAAATCTGAATCATCTAAAGAGGGCGAGGAAGAGAAGAACAAAGAAGAAGAAGAACCTCATACCTAGTATTGAGGGGATCAATGAGAGAAAGAAGGAAGATTATGAGTCACACGATTTCAATTTTTGTTTATCTATTGATGATGATCCAAATCGGAAGCGATTAATTTAGAGGATAGTAAACTACGGAAGAAGGCCATGTTGAAGAAATGGATGCTGGATATAAGAATGGGCATGGGATATAGTTGAGTTGCGGTGGAAGAAAATATATTGGTAGCAAATGTTTGTTTAAGAAGAAACTTAATGCAAAAGGTAAAAGTGGAGAAATAAAAATTTCGGTTAGTAGCAAAGGTTATTCTCAGGTAGAGGAAATTGACTTTGGGTGAGATTTTTTCTCACATTGCTAAGTTAACTTCTATTGATTTCTTTTATCTATTAGCTACTTCTTTTGATCTTAAAGTGGAATAGATGGATGTGAAGACAACATTCCTACATGGGGATCACGGAAGAAGAAATATACATAAAGTAGCCAGAAGGATTTGTAGTGAAGGAAAGAAAGAGCTGGTCTGTAAGCTAAAGGAGTCACTATATGGTATGAAGCAAACACCTAGGATGTGGTACCAAAGTTTGACACATACATCCTTGGATTGGGATTGTAAGAAGCAAGGATGATCAATGTGTATATTCCAAACAAGTTGGTAATCCCTTCATTTATGTAGTGTATGTTGATGACATGTTGTTGGTAGGAAATAACATGAATGTTATAAAGGAGGTAATCATGACTATCCTCCAAATTTGACATGAAATATCTTGGTCTTCTGCTAGCATTCTAGGAATGGAGTTTAAAAGAGATCGATGAAAATAGGAAACTCTAGTTGAATCGAGGAGAAAATATGTTGAGACAATACTACAGAGGTTTAATATGCATGGAAATGCATGGGTCAGGTTCCTATTCCTATAGGTGTAATTTATCTTGGTCATTGTCCCAAGACACGGGAAGAAGAGGACATGTCCCATGTTTACGTATGTGGTGAGTTAGCGGTTGATGCTTATGCAATGAATTACAGCTAGATAGGACATTACATGGTAGGAGTTTTGAGCAGGTATGTCAAAAACAGGAAAGACGTGGAAAACATTAGAAGCATGGTCTTAAAAGTATCTTAAATTGGCACTACAGGTTATGGATTGTGCCTGAAGACAAGTTAGACAGTGGTGAGAATACATGGATTTATGATCTGGTGGTGAGATATGGATCTCATAAGCTCTACAAGTGGGTATGTTTTTAACCTATTTGGAGAACAATCATTTGGATGATCAAAAGAAAAGTTGTAGTGGCACTCTCAACTAGAAATTTGAGCCCCATGGCAGCCCCTCATGCAAGAAAGGAAGCCGATATGGTTACAAATATTGTGTTCAAGTGTTGGGTTGGTACAAAAAGCAGTTAGATTATATTGTGACAGTCAGATTGCAATTTTTTCTGGCAAAGAAACCAACTTATAATTAGGGCAATATTGATGTTCAATATCACTTTGTGAGAGACATGGATTGAGAAAGAAGGTGTTGTTGGAAAAGGTTGACACTTTGAAAGAGATGTTGGGATTCATTAACAAAGTCTGTGAGAACAGTAAATGTCTCCTGGTGTAGAGTAACAATGGGCATTGTTTCCTGGATTGTTGACTATATAATCCCTGGACTAGATGCAAAGAAAACAACAAGTGGGAGAATGTTGGGTATGTGTTATATTCTTTGCATGTGTGTGTATAGACTGTCGGTTCGAAAAATATGTCTATGATCCCTCTAGTAGTGTCCCATTTGTGTGCATTATTACCCGGAAGCTTTCCTAGGTGGGTCACGGAAAATTCCCTCCCAGTTTGCAGCGTGGTGTTGAGTGACACCCAATTTGTTTTAGTAGGTTTTGCTATTTTAGCCAGTTTTACTTTAGTAGTTGTAAATTAATCTACAGATTAAGGGATTAGGTTTTTTGGTAGCTACGAAATACCTAAAGCATTGTATATATTAATATGGTAAATGGTGAAATTCGATATGAAATATAAAAAAGGTTTTCCCAGTTGAGGGTTTACAGTAAAAATCTACGTAATTTGTGTATAGGCATTGATTTAATTATGTTTCTTAAGAATATATATACGTGCTTTACTTCTGGGGTTTAAAACTTACAGGGAGAAGGTATTTTTTCTGGAATGATGCAAGCTACCAAATGCACTTTCTTTTTCTTTAATGAACACAATTGTAAGACAAATCCATGAAGCAATGATATTTCTCAATTTTTCTTCTTAAAATTCTTTGAATGAAAAAAAAAGAGTATGTGATTGCCAAAGAATAGAGTGTTTAAATTCCCTCCCTTTCTAAAACCATGCTCCGTTATGTATGATTACTTAAAAGAATAAGTGACTTTAAATTCCTCCTTTCTAAAACCATATCAGGGGTATGACGAAGAAAGGACAAGTAATCAAAGAAAATCTATACACTCAACAAGCACCCAAATCAAACTTTCAATGAAGATAAAAATAAAAATGACAAGAAAGTGTTTCACCAAATGAAAATGAAAAATGACTTTCCAATCATCAAGCAATCCAGAAAAATGTAATCAATCCAACTTAAATAAAATCAAAAGACTTTTAATCAATCAAGCACTCAGATGTAAAATTAGAGATTATATCCTTGTTGATAAAAATAAAAAGGTAAAACTGGAAAAATGACTAAGAAAGGTGTTCGATCTCCAAAAACCAATCGATAGCAAGTTTCAAACTCAAAAATCAGTCAAATATTGGCATTAAAAGTTCCTCCCAGCTGGCTAAAGAAAAACTGGGCATCAAAAGATGATAGGACCCAAACCAAAAAAAATTGCAAATGTCGCGTCAACCTAGCAGTAGATTACAATGCGGAAATCAAAGGTTTCTACAAGCTAGTTATGGGTAGGTCGCGGAAATTATGCACTAAAACAAATATTTAGGGTGTGAAAATCAAAAGTTTCCATAGGCTATGTATGGGTACAGTGCGGAAGTGTTTGTAAACAAAGAAATTTTTGAAAGAGAGTAAAGAATCTAAGGAAACTTTCATATCCAGAGAGTCTGGATGGATGTCCCACAGACAAAAAACCAAAAACAAGTCGTATCCCCAATGGAGTCACAAATTTTGTTATTGGATAAATCGGTGAATGTGGACATAAACTAATCTCCCTAGATCCACCTAGATCTAGAAAAAAA
Source organism: Picea sitchensis (assembly GCA_010110895.2). Taxonomy (NCBI): domain Eukaryota; kingdom Viridiplantae; phylum Streptophyta; class Pinopsida; order Pinales; family Pinaceae; genus Picea; species Picea sitchensis. Next base: position 86,150 of record SNQJ01S0047636.1, read on the forward strand.
CAAGATAGGACATAACTCTTTCCCTAAGTTACAATCATTGAATTTACTACCAAAGAAGGAATTGATGACATACCTTTAGATATCGCTTCCTTATATCTTTGTTGTTCATGCTTTGCTCCAGTGCTCTTGTGATATCAGATATGCAATGAAACAAACCAACCAAAGTGAAAGAAGCAATAATATATTCAATGAATACCTAAGCATGTGATCAAGGAGTCATGTAATAAAATGCTAATGATTTTATGGGAAAGAAACATGTCACCATATTATATTAAGTAAAAGTGGAAGATACAACCAAATTGCCTTGATGTCGCAAGTTCCCTTTTAGTGGTCCTTTGTTCCAACACACACATACACTTTCTATGAATTTGTATGAATATGATTCACAAAAGATTGTTGGAAAAATGGAGACCTCAAGAAATAGTTGCAACAAGATCCTTCACACAGTCTTCAGCCTATTCTTTCAGCAATTCTTTGCTTAATCTTTCTTAACCTTTTCCATGAGAAACCCATCACTATATAGGAGAAGGTGAAGTGGTTAAAAGGATGAGGATGATCCCACCAAATCAGAGAAGCCAGTAGGATCACAACCATATGGACACCACCTCACATTCTAGAAGATTCTCCTTCTACAAACTTTGTGAACTTCTTTCTTCCTTTAGCTTTCAAACACCATCGCACCCTCCCTATATAGCAGTCTGCGAAAACCCAACAAGCCAGGTATAGATCATCCTTCGATGTCATTCTAAAAACATGCCCTGTAGGGGAAGAAATCAGTAATTTTTCTCATGTAAAAGATTGTTTTGAGAGCCTGAACACATGCTTGTAGAATCATCATCAGAGTGACCAAAATAATGTGTAACATCTACTATTTTGATTTCCAAACAATACTTTTGATCCTCGGGAGTTTCTTCAGTCCTTGTGGCTTATTCTAGTTGACCCTTTAACATCATGATCATCTACTCGACTTCTTTGGAGTTGGCATTCTAAGATTCTTATATCTTCCTTAGTTCTACCCAGAGAGACTTGTTTTATTTTCTTTCAGTCCTCAGATATTCAATTGCACTGATCATTTGTTCTTTGTAATCAACTTCTCCCTCTTCACACTCTTCCTCTTATGAATTTGTCTGACATAATGAGCATATCTCTTCCTTCTTTGTACCTATATCCCTTTTAGAAATATCTGACTTTGTGATGTTAAAATAATATACATTATGTACCATATCCCAAAGTTCTTTAGTTGATGAACATTTTCCCATTTTGTCCTTTACTGAATCAATAAATCCTTCCAAGATGAAATCCATTTCTATATTTTTGTTCCTTTTCAGATCCTTCTTGGTTGCAGTCTTTGGTTTCTTTGTAGTCCTGTAATAATTGAGTGCCAAACATCATATTATTTTGCCTGTAAAAATACTTTCATCCTTATGCTCCATAAGTCATAGTCAGACCATACAGACAATTGAACATTGGTACTCCATTCATAATGAAAAATTGTACTCCATTCATATCAAACATTAATACTCCTTTCTTAGCATACTCCATGATATCCTTCCACTGATTAAACTATTTCCTGAAGGAACCTGCTCTGATACCAATTATTGGAATACCAAGAGAGGTGGGTGAATTAGTATGAGCACTTTATACCCCTTTTAACCACAATATATGTTATTTCACTTTATCATCAATGTATCATCTATTATTGCATTCAATATATATATCATAAGCATGTAATTATAAGCAACATCACATCGCATCAAGAACACATTACACCAGTATTTACGTGGAAACCCAAATGGGAGAAAACCACATAATGATTTCTTATATGTATCAAGAATTCATTCATAGGAAGTACCAACTTCTAAATTCTACAATTGCAACTGGAAGGAAGCTACAACCCCCTATTCTTAGGCTCCAACCTAAAGGAATATACAACTCTCTAAATTCTCTGGTTCCAACCAGAAGGAGGCTACAACCCCTTGGGTTCTCCTGCTCCAACCAGAAGGTGACTACAACCACCTAGCTCTCAGGCTCCAACCTGGAGGAAGCTCCAACTCCCTGATTCTCTGACACCAACTGGAAGGAGGCTACAACTCCCTTTCCTTGCCTCGTCCTGCCACCCTGAAATATAACTATAGACCAATTGTCACTACCACAATCACTATCACTGTCACTATCACTATCATTTTCATTATCATTGCCACTGTCACATCAACCTGTCCAACCAGTCACTATCACCGATACTCAACCAAATCCTCTCACATGGATCATATACAAAGGATACCTCTCAACTAGATGTCCAACATCACCAACACATGCCTCTACTAAGAATGTACCAACATCACCAACATACCATCACATGGTATGTGTCTCAACCATATACCAAAGCATGTATCAAACCATCAACATGTTCCATACCAAACATCAACCATGTACCACAACATGTACCACAACAAGTGCCTCAACCATGCACCAACACCTGTACCAAACTGTGCATCAACCATGCACCTCAACCTGTACCATATTCCTTAACCATCAACCATGTATACCAAGTGCTAATCATTTACCATACCATGTATCAACCATGTATATCAATAATGTACATCAACACCTGTACCATACCATGTACCATGAAATGTGTCTCAACCATATACCATATCATGTGATACACCATATGCCAATAAACCAAGATATGAACCAACAATGTATCTCACCAAGTATACCTCAACCAACATGTATCATGCATCCAATGATGTTCCTTAAGTCATAATCCAAAGCTCACAAACACATGCCTCAAGAATTCTCCTCAATATCACCAAGATGAAACCTCATAACACAATATACCAAGCCTCAAGTATGCACCATAACATGTAACCAAACCATACAATAATATAACCAATGATGCTTCTAATCAATGTACCATAACATCACCAAGATGTACCATATCACATATTATCATTACCATGCATGTACCATAACCCTTAAGGCTTACCTTTGAGCCTGTATTTGACTTGTTGTACTATAAACTAACCTATAACCCTTCCACAATCCTCAATAACCTGGTACCAACATCTATTCTCAAACTTCCATAATCTTTTCAAAAATACGCGACTTTCTCTTCTACAACCCGTGGATATCCACACTTTCCTCCATTGTTGTCCGCGTACATTTGCACCCTTCTGAAATGCAACTCGTGGATCCATCAGAAACTAGGGTTACTCATGTTTGTTGCAACTCTGAGACTTTCACCTTCGAATTTCCTTTGCAACCTCAGAAAAATGTCGTCACAAACTAGCCAAAATATCACAATACTATACCATAACATTCACAAGATAGATATTCAATGTAAGTGTGTGTGTGTGTGTTTATGAGAGACTCCTTGAGGTGTTTATATATTTTTTCAAAATAACCTCTCTCCTTACTTTAGGGATTTCTTGTTGCAACCACTTTACCCTTTGACTAAGACTTGTAACCAACTAGGGGGCTTCTTGACCACTCTTCGAGGCTTCCAAATTTACAAGGCCATATCTCCCTAACCTTGAAGAACCACGTGGTGTTCCACATCTCACTGGAAATGGCACGACATGTGATATCCATATATGATATCATTGCTTGCAATTTCACTATCCTTCATGTCCATATTCACTTCTGAGGTTACATGTATACTACATCAAATCTACCCAACTAACTCATCATCAATCTAGATCATACAAATGTCAATCAACTGTACAACATCTTTGGACCTCTCCAAGGGTTGACATCAATCTCCAAGATCACTCTCCAATGGTTGACATCAATGAAAACCAATTGTCCAACAATAATGTATAAATATATAAATATATAAATATATAAATAATCAATAATCAATAATTAATAATAAATTAATTAATAAAAAGATAATAATGGAAAAGACATGTCCATTAAATGAAAAGGCACTATGCCCAAGTATATATATCAGGGCCCTCAATTGTAATATTATATATATATATATATATAGGGCGTGTATTTTCCTCAATTCCTCGTTTTCATGAAATATATAGGGCGTGCATTTTCCTCAATTCCTCGTTTTCATGAAATTTCATAAAGATAATGTGCATAATGTGCATAATTCATCTAAAGATATGATTTTTCCCTAACATTATGATTTTAGGAAGATATAATGCAAATCCTAACACAAGGATTTCATTTTTCACTCCAGGGTATGTTCAAAATTCATATACAACAACGCCCGCACGGGTGTAGACGGATTGGCAAGTGTCGTGTAAATGGAAGGAAATTTGTAAAAATGAAGTCTCATGTTCGATTCTCACCCGGATTTACTCGTGTGCCATTCTTGCGGGTTGGGTGGTTTCACCTGGGGTTATAGTGGTAGCCGACGGGGATCGACCCCGTGTCATGCGAGTATGAGAACCGCGAGTTGTCGATTCCCCCAGTAAAAAAAAAAATCATATACAACAACAGTCCACAACCAGAGTATTTCACTTATGGAATCATTAACCTATCATCTATCACTATAAAAAAATTCAGAGTTGTATATGTAACAATTTACATATTAGTTCATGCATGAAACCTCCAAAAAAATGAATATTTCTCCCTGCACCAACTTCTAGGGACACAACAACATATATACAACTTGCATTTTTCCCTAACAGGGTGTGCATTTTCTTCAATTCCATGTTTTCATGAAATTTCATAAGGACAATGTGCATAATGTGCATAATTCATCTAAATATATGAAATTTGCCTAACAATATTATTTCAGTAAGATATAATGGAAATCCTAACACAAGGATTTTATTTTTCACTTCAGGGTATGTTCAAACTTCATATACAACAACAATCCACAATCACAATATTTCACTTGTGGAATCATTAATCTATCATCTATCACTATAAATCATTTCAACTTTGTATATGTAACAACACATATTAGTTCATGCATATAATCCCAAACCAAAATGTATATTTCACCCTAAACCAACTTCTAGCGACACAACAAAATATAAATAGCTTGTCTTTTTCCCTAACAAGGCATGCATTTTCCTGAATGCCCAACTTTCATGAAATTTCACAAGAAGAGTGTGCATAATTCATATAAATATATAAAATTTTCCTTAACATTATAATTTCAAGAAGTTATCATGCAAATCCTAACACAAGGCTTCAATTTTTCACTCAAGGGCACGCATTTTACAACATGCCATGTTTTCATGTAGAAAACACATAATTTCCATTTTTTAGCATGCATTTTCTTCGTAAGGATTACATATCGCATATTAAGGAGTGCATTAGTCAATGTCCTATATATCCATCATCTCATCATACAAAATTCACCATTAGGCATGCATTTCCCTTAATTTGACACACATTTTAAGAAGGCCAACTCAAACATTTTTCCCTCTTTGTCCTACAAGACATTTTTTTTTTTTTATCAAGGATTTTAGGTTTTCGATTGCACAAACAAAGGTATAGACAGATGTACAAATTTTCTACAACCCTATCACTTGTAATATTTCCTATAATATTGACCTATTCATTCTATAAGACAAATTTTGGTCCTTTTGCGCATCAAAGAATTTCATTTCTCTAAATTCACAAACAAAGGTATATGCATATGTAAAACAATAAATTACAAACTCTCGACCAACTTGAATCAATCAATTTGGAGGTGAACAAACTCTATATTTTCTATGATTTATTCTCCTTAAAAAAAATTCTTATATGTGTTAATTATGTGTTGTTAACTTATATGTATGTTTCTATGTATCATTGGTTAGTTATAAGGCATTGACCTTGATTTCCATCATAACCCTTTCCATCATAACCCACCATCTTCTGATTCATTGAAGGGTCCTGAATCTTTGTGCATATAAATCATCCTTTTTGGAGTGTAAATGCAAGTTCATAATTGTACAAACATGTTAAAACTATAGTAATCATCAATTTACAACTTACATATTAAATTATGGAGGCTTATCCAACCTTGGGCATGCACCTTCTGATAGACAACTTTAACAAATTGGCCCTTCGATTTTACAAGACATTTTTTCTTTATGTACATCAGGTAGGCGTTTGTCTGAAACTTCCAACATAAGGCTATATGTAGGTGTAAAATCATAAATTACACCTTCTTCAAGTTGAACCACTCAATTTGGGTCAACATTGAGACTAGGGTGTGAATTTTACTCAAGGCATTTTTAACTTCATATTTTACATGAAATTCCAACTCTAGGTGCATGAAAGTAACCTATCATGTTATTAAATTGCACTTTAGATGACATGTGTAAATTTAACATATACAGAAATCCATATTAAAACCTGTAAAACTAAATGTGGAGCTATAGGGAAGCTTGGGTGTGCATTTTAAGTTGGTCACTTAGTACAATTGTGACCTTCCAAATTACAAGGCAAACTTTGCCTCTTCTGCATAGCAACCCTTTTTAAACTTGCAATTGCAAAATTAACAACATGAATAGGTCTAATATGACAAACCACACCCTAAACAACTTTCACAACTCAAATCTAAGGTATAATAAAACCTTGGCTTACTTTTTACAAACAGGTTGGGCATTTCTAGGTTTTTTCTATGCATCTCTTGCATATTTTTGCACAACAGAGCCTTTTATGATGGAAAATGCAAAAATAAGTGTATAGGATTATGAAATATGACTTAATAAATCATTTACAATTTGAACCACTCAAATTGAATGAGTTTTGTGACTTGGGGGTGTGTTTTAGTGTAGTCTGACATGCATTTTGCACCAAGGCAAAATTTACACCAACGCAATTTTTTCCCTCTTTGTCCTACAAGACAATTTTTTCGTCTTTTTGCATGTCGAAGGGTTTTAAATTTCAAATTGCACAAACAAAGGTATAGAAAAATGTACTACTTTTCTACAACCCTGTAACTTGTAATATTTCCATTAATATTGACCTCCTCATTCTATAAAATAGTTATTGGTCTTTTTGCACAGAAAATGGTTTTATTTTTCTAAATGCAAAAACAAAGGTATATGCAGATGTAAAAAGATAAATTACAGACTCTCGACCAAATTGGAGGTGAACAAACTCTGTATATTCTATGCTTTATTTTATTTAAAGTATTTTTTATATGGGTTAATTATGTGTTGTTAAGTTTTATGTCATTTTCTATGTAAAATTGGTTGGTTAGAAGTCATTAGCCTTGATTTCTCTCATAACCCACCATCCTTTGATTCATCAAAAGATCACAAATCTTTGTGAATAAAAATCATCCTTATTTGAGTGTAAATGCATTCCTAACTGTACAAACATGTTAAAAATGTTGTAATCATCAATTTGCAACTTAAATATTAAATTATGGAGTCTTATCCAACTTTGGGTGTGCACTTTCTTATAGCCAACTTTAACAAGTTGGCCCTTCGGTTTTACAAGGAAAGTTTTATCCTTTATACACATCATTTAGTTTTTTGTTTGAAAATTCCAACGTAAGGCTATATGCAAGTGTAAAATCACAAATTTCACCTTCTTCAAGTTGAACCACTCAATTTGGGTCAAAATTGAGACTAGGGCATGCATTTTACTCTAAGGTAGTTTTGACTTCAGATTTACATGAAGTCCTAAATCTAGGCGCATGAAATCAACCTCTCTTGTTCTTAAATGTCACTTTAGATGACATAGGTAAATACAAAATATAGATATCTCCATCTTACAACTTATAAAACCAGTTTAGGTTCTACATGCATTTTAATTTGGTCACTTAGTACAATTTTGACCTTCCAATTTACAAGGAAAATTTTGCCTCTTTTGCACAACAATCGTTGTTTAAACTGCAATTGAAAAATTAACAACATGAACAGGTCTAATATGATAAACCACACACTAGATACTTGCACAACTCAAATCTAACGTATAATAAAATCTTAACTTACTTTTTACAACCAAGTTGTGCATTTCTAGGGTTTTACTAGGCGTCTCTTGCCTATTTTTGCACAACATAGTATTTTCTGACTGCAAACGAAAAACTAAGTATATAGGATTATGTAAAATGACTTAAAAAACATTTACTATTTGAACCACTCAAATTGAATGAGTTTTGAGACCCGAGTGTGCCTTTTAGTATAGTCTAACATGCATTTTGCACCATGGAAAAATTTACACCAACACAAAATTTTCCCTCTTTGTGCTACAGGACAATTTTAGTTTTTTTTTCACAACAAAGGGATTTAAGATTACAATTTCATAAACAAAGGTATATACAGATGTACAAATTTTCTAATGAGCCCCACATACCTTCATCAAGCATCAAAGAATTTAAACTCCCAACCCCCAAGCAATCCACTTAGATCTCTAACCATTTTATCCCCATTTGACATTGTCTCTTATAGGAGGAGGATCTCAAGTTTATTCACATCAATAACCCTTTTCAAGGCTTATTTTTTGAAGGGGATGGTTGAGCCCCAAGAATTAAAAGTTAGATAGATCCTTAGGAACCCTTAATAGGAGTATTGTCCAGTCTAAGGACCCCTTCCATTACCAACTATTTACCAAACATAACCTCATTCATAGATCTATTTTGAGAGAAATAAATGGAATTATTGCCTCTTCTTGGATCCCCAGTTCCCCTTCCATAGTTTAGAACTAACTCCCCTTGAATTATCCCCTGTTATTCATACCTTCCAAATTTCTTGTAGGTAGATTCAGACATTATTATAAAGATGCATTAAATATCTCTTAAAGATTGCAAATAAACACTAAATATCATAACAAGCATCACATATAAGATAAGTATGAGTCGAAACAATACTAATATTCCAATAATTTGTCATAATAGTAGGATATTTACATGATATACATCACAGTTACAGTCTCCATTACAAATCCAAGCAAAGTGAAATATAGATCCCACGCCTTTGTTCTCTCTGAATATTTATACTAATGTCTCTCTAAGAAGCCTCTCCTTTCCTATCACTCTACTTACAACCTTATATATATTATTTGTTCCTAGCCTGTGGGGACAACATTGATCCATGGGTTGGTTACATAAGAAAATCATAACTAATTTTACATGTATTTACAGGTCCTCAAGTCAATTGTTATAGCTCATGGTTTTATAAACATGCCTATGTGATCTTCATTTGATGATGGGGTGCCATGTGTCCCTAACAATTTGGAGGACGTTTTTATTGCCAACCGTCGAAGAGGAGTCAAAATTCCCACGATGATTGGACATATTCGAAATTCTAACAAATGTTGGGTCACCAAGAAAAAAAATAACAAAACCTAGAGATCAACAAATACCTCAAAACTAGATTTCAATTGGATGCATATTTGTCTAACTGGCTATTCTTATTTCCAAACTCTATCGATTATCTACCAACCTAAAAATCCTCTGACTCTATCAGTTATTTTCCTACATCAAAATATGTTGACACTATATCAATCTTCCAATAATTACATTTCTCCATTAATTTCTAACACCTCCCCTTAATGAAGAAATGAATTCTCTATGATACATAGAATATCTCTACATATTACAAACTTTGTCTTTATCAATGGCTTAGTGAATATATCATCCATATTCTCATGTATTTTACAATAGATAAAATTAATTTCTTTTGATTGAATCTTTTCTCTGACAAAATGATGTTGAGTTTCAATGTGTTTTGATCTTGCATGATAAATTGGATTGTTTTCCAATTTCATTGAACTTTGATTGTTTCACTTGATAGTTGTAGGTACTCATTTCCTTTTTCCCATGTCTTCAATAATTCACCTTAGCCAAATTGCTTCATAGGTAGGCCTGCACAATGATTTATACTCATTTTTAGTAGAGGATAATGAAACAATGGGTTGCTTCTTACCGCTCCAGGACACAAACCCGGATCCTATACTAAATGCATAACCAAGGGTTGATTTTCTATCATTTGGATCACCTACATAATCAGAATTTGAATAACTTGTCAACTCAACATTCAAATGATTAGCGTATTTTGTAACATCCCCATCCATCAACCGGCCTGGGCAATGCCACTACTCAGCTCTGAATTAGCTATGATACCAAACTATAGCATCCTCAGCCCTCCAAAGAGAATGGGTAATGCTACCACTATAGAACATTCACATATAAATATATAACATGCATTTTTAATCGAAATAAAACACATAACACAGAGTTATTTCTACCATACAGATTCAAATGTAATAGATAGTAATTCATATACGCATGGAATACATGATAACATTCTAGCATGACAGGCATGCATAACATAAAATTAAGCACGCAAATTATACTTATATTTCAGCTGGAATAACACCACCAACTGCATGTAGACCTTCCATGAACCTCCCAGCCTTAGACCACACTGATCATCACTCTCAGCAGTAGGTCAGCCCCGAGATGGGACTAAGCTCCACCAGGCAAGGGAATCCTAGGCTAGGCAAGGTCAACATGAAGACACACAGTTTATGAAGAAGGATTCTCTCCCAGGAGCCACTTATGCCCACTGCTCATAGACTCTCATTCCCCACATGTTGGTCCCACCCTAGGAGTATACACCTTCACTATCACACAGTCCATCGACTTCTTCACCTCCCTTGCCTTGGGCTTCAACAATGGGCTGGACCAGAATTTTCAAAGCTCTGTAGCAGGTACAGGACCCCTTCCAGGAGAACTCACTTCCACCAGCACACTTTCTCACCTAGAGAGAGTGTTGCACATATGCTTGACAACCTACTTCTTCAACTTTGTTCCAGCATGATTGCACAGTATTCCCAAGACAATTGTGTCTGAAAGGGACCCAAAATTCATCTCAAAATTCTGGAAAGGGTTATTCAAAGGATTCAGAATGAACCTGAATTTCAGCACTGGTTATCATCCTGAGTTTGATGGCTAGACAAAGTAGGTGAATTGAGTAATAGAAGACATGCTAAGGATGTATGTGATGGACAAACCATGTAAATTGGAAGACTACCTACACTTGGTAGAATTTGCCTACAACAATGGGTATCAAGCACCACTGAAGATGAGCCCATTTGAAGCACTTTATGGCAGAAAGTGCAATACTCCAGTAAGCTGAGATAATCCAACTGATAGAGAAGTAGTTGGGCCAGAGTTTCTCAAGGAAATGGAAGAGTAAATGTTGAAGATTAAGAAACATTTGAAGTCTGCCCAAGATAGGAAGAAGTGTTATGTTGATAAGAACAGAACCCACCGAGATTTTAAAGTGGGTGATCATTTTTTCTTGAAAGTGAAAGCCAACAAAAGTTCCCTAGAGATGGTAAACTGTTCAAAGTTGGTAGCCAGATTTTGTGGACCATTTGAAATCCTAGAAAGGATTGGGCCAGTTGTATATATGCTTGCATTGCCTACATCCATGACTGTACATAATGTGTTTGATGTTTGATTACTTAAGAAATATATACTTGATGCTAATCATGTCATTGATTAGTGGGTTGTCAAGCTCGTGGTGGAAGAGGCAGGTTGTCAGACCTGTGAGAAGCTCTCTCCAGGTGAGAGAGTTTGTTGGGAAGTGGTTTTCTCCCAGAGAGAGTCCAGCACCAGCTACGGAGCTCTAATAATTCC
>SNQJ01S0047636.1:127123-145093 GCA_010110895.2 Picea sitchensis
GGAAGATCCTTCTAGAAGCGGAAGCTTCTATTAGGTCTTCTTACATCCGCCTTATTCTATTTTATTGAAAGGTCTTATTAATATTGACCTTTATTACATCCTAATACATTGATCTACCTATGTGCGGGTTAGGACCTTAACATCATCTAATTGGTCTATACCATGGTAAATATGAACACATAGTACTCCAAGAAGTCCTCATTTCCATATACTAGTTCACAGAGTAGTAAGGTTGAAGTCTTATCTTTTCTGCAAGACAACCTTTAGCTTTAGAGAATCTCTAATAATTGCATTTCCTACAAGAATCGATTTTCCTTTGTGATATAAATAATCTACTTTCATTGGGAGGGGATAATAACACACAATATTTCACTTACACTTACAATACTCTCATTTAGGGCTAGTGAAAGTAAGACAATGTGTTGGAGGCTTTGAAGATATATAACGTGTTGGGTTAATCTCTACTTGTTCATAGAGTAATTAAGATAACCTTGATTTTTTCAATGATGAGTTTACCATTGGTGGTTTATAGGCCCATGGTATTAACATGTGATGAAGCCTATTTAAAATCTTGAAGAACTCCATTGTAAAATGAGTCAAGTGACCTAGTGTTTGGTCGACTTGGCCAAGGAAATGATAAATATCTATTTGGATGTTGGTTTTCTTGGGTGAGAGTTTCCAAGGTAAATATTGACTCTATGTGCTTGTTTGTGTTTCTTATTCCTATCACTTTATGCTATTTCACTCTCTTAGTTTTAACAGTTGGTATCAGAGCTCGATAGATCAGACTCTCTAGTGAGAGTGGCCTTGGCATTTCCTAGATGGTGGATCAAAGCTTGGTAGACTTGAACTCTCTCACAAGAATGGTCTAGTATTAACATCCATCAAGCGAGATAAATGTCATTGTTGTTGCATGAGCTATGTTGTTTGTGTTGTCCCGATAGTGGAAAGCACATGAAAATATGGAGCATTGGTAGTTAAGGAGTTATTGATTTGGCTCAATGTATTTCGAGCAGAGAGGGATGAGGGTAAAGAAGTAAGTAGGTGCTTCAAGCATCATTTACTTGAGCATATAGTGGTAAGATAAGCACTTGATTGAGAAGTACTTGGTAATTGTATTTGGAGTAGGAAGAATGCAGGTAATGAAGTGGGTAGATGTTTTAAGCATACAATTATAATCATTTTTATGGATTTGTATTTAATCACATATGTAAATGGACATACGGCTATAGGACATATTTAGGCATGTGTAACCCTGGTCTGGTAGGTCACCGGTGCAAAGTCTAAATGTAGATCTAGGTGATAGGGGACATGTTGTATTCTTTGATACCTTGTTAATAAACTTTGAGGGCGTAGGTGGTTATCCCAAGTCAAGTTTAAAGGGGGGGATGTTGGGTTAACCTTGACTCAGTCATAGAGTAATTAAGGTAAACTTGACTTTGTCAATAATGATTTTACCATTGGTGGTTTACAGGCCCATGGTATCAACATGTGATGAATCCTTTAAAGGTTTGAAGAAATGCATTGTAAAATATTTTTAAAAAGCATGGTGTTTGGCCAACTTGGCAAAGGACATAATAGATTTCTATTTGGATGTTGCTTTTCTCAAGTAAGAGTTTCTAGGGTAATATTGGCTCCATGTGCTTGTTTGTGTTTCTTGTGTCTATCTCCCTGTGTTATTTTTCTCTCTTAGTTTTAACACAATAAGTTTTTGGAAAAGGGAACAAAGCCAAGTGTTTATTCCTATACTCCATTGATTAGCAATATTTGCAAGAAAGGAAAAATACAAGATGATATGGAGCTCTTGAACAAAATGTTAAAGATGGATTTGATTCTGTTGAGGTGCACTCATGGATGCATTGTTCACGCTTGGTGAAATGATGTAACATAGCTACATGGCTAGTGTATCTATTTGTAATTATTTAGTAAACATATTTGTGGGGAAAAGATGAATGAAACTAAAATTTGTTTTCAGAGAGTTTTAAAGACTTCCAAACACTAAACAAATGTATAAAGTTCTTCTTTAAATGTCATGATAAGTGTATAGCAGATTCATCAAGATTAGTGTTGATCATGTACACATCCTTTGTTTGTAATATATTTTCAAATTCTCCATTATTTTCAAAAATTGGATCCTTATTTTATCCCAATTGATTGTCAAATTAGTTTAGTATGCATCCTCTCTCAGTTTTCTACTATGCACATGTATTAGATTTAGATTTAGATTGAAGATTGATAAATCATATATATATATATATTAAAAAAAATGTGTTAATGCAATCTTTGGGTGTTTTAATTGATTAGGTTGCATTGAATGGCACCAATTCCTTGAGATTGCTCTCCTGCTCTTCATAATTATTCATTAACCTTCTCACAAAATTCTTGTCCTAACATGTCATCCAAACCTTCTCACAAAATTCTTGGCCTAACATGTCATCCAAAGCCAGATCAATATCATAAGAGTCCTTACTAAGCAAATCTTCCATTCGAAAAGGCAACATTGAAACGCTTTCGCTTTTCCTCAACACATTAGGTAATTTCCAACGTTATGAAAAGGCCCAATGAATTTCATCCAGCCCTTTTTAAAGGTTTAAAAAACATGATAAGGAAGTGCCCGATAAACCTAATTCGACCTTTGTAAAAGATTCAAAATGTCATTGTTGGGAAATGGCCCATGAGCCCCCATAGACCATTTTTTTTTAAGTTTTAAAAAGTCAATGCCCAAAGAGGGCTCGATGTGTCATATCATTCCCTTTCTAAACTTCACAATATTCATTGTTAAAAGGGGCCTAATGAGACTTATAGAGCTTTTTAAAAATTTTAATACATAAATTTAAGAGGGACTCGATGACTTTCCATTGGGGATTTTTCCAAAGTTTGAAAACACAATTCAAGAAAGGGGGCTAATGGGAGTATATTGGGTGAGTTCAAAATCTTGAAAAACAAAGGTCGCGAGGGGCTTCAGATGAGACTGTAGCCATCGAAATTTTGAACCACAAGGGGTTAACATTTAATCGGAACATTTGCTTTTCGAATGACGATGCGATCCCCTAGGTCACTCGACTTTATAAACCGGTAACATGCTCGTATGAACTTGGATCACCAAGCCATTTTTTCAAAGAATAGAGGACAAATAGAGATTTCATACGAGTGGTTATACACCCCATTATTGTCATGATCTTCATATTCCATGAAATTCAAATTGTATGAGGAGAAATTTTTAATGTGCATTTTCACATGTGTATGCATTATATTTAAATTATGTTAATTGCAATGGATATGTAGACCTTGAAAATTTATAGGTATTTTTTTTTAGATATTAAAATATTTTCCGTTCAGTTAATTTAATTGAACTTTTGAGTTTTGTTAGGGATAATGTTTCATTGGAACTAGGTTCTAATTGCTTATTTTATATCCTTATATTATAGTCCTTTAATGCATTCATTGGAATTGGGATTATACACGAGCAATTGACTGGTTTTAACCCATGAAAACGGTTGTTTGGTGTCCTGAGCACTTACCAACTAGCAATTAGCTAAAATTGTCACTTTTGCCCGAAACTCATCTATGATTCATTTGATGATGACGAACAACTTTGATGACCCTAGACTAGGTTGCATATATGCTTTCAAGTAAGTCAAAGCTAGTCAAATCCATGAGGTGCAATAACAAGGATTACGATGCACACAAAGTGAGGGATGCATGAAAACAATGTCTTAAAAAAAAAACAAGACTCATGATTGCATCAAGAGGTGTTTTCTACAACTTGTATGAGAGAGTTGTGTAATTTTGTGCTCAACATGGATCTTACATGTGGTATTTTAAAAAGTAATAATAAAATATAATAACAAAAATATATTTCAATGTTGGCTTTAAGTAAAATATTGCAATGTCAACCTTAAATAACAAACCACACACACACTTTACAACTCATGTAGGAAGGGTGTTAGTGCATTGAATGAATACTATCTGTTGTCATAATTCTCAAGCAGGTTTGTGAGTAGAATATATTAATCCCAGAGGAATCTCCACATATTGTTTTCTTGATGTAATATTATTGCACATAAAGTTGTAATAGAGTCAACTTTTCCATGGAGCCAATATGTGGTTTGTTTTGATTCATTCATGCAATATATTGTTTATGTGGTTTACATAACAAGTGTCTGGCAAAAGCAGAGGTGACGAGCTCGAAAACGAAAAACCAAAATTATATGTGCAATGTAACCACTAAATACATGACGAATTAGAAAATGAATAATCCACATTATTATATATGCAACATAAATACAGTACAACTCATAGATTACACATTCTACAATGGTTATGGTAACTAGTTGGCAAACAGAAAACATAAACATTCACTATTCATCTTTACATTGAAACAATGTATGCAATGTAGGATGCCGTTGAGATATGCTCTTCAATTGATGTCAGCATTAATTGTTTACATAATCCTGGCAAGAGTAGCAAACAGAGAGAGCACTCATGACAGGGATATGCCAAGATGGTATGAATTGGAATACAATTCCCTACTAACTCTAAAAGAATGTTTGGCCTCTTACTCAATTCATAATTTCAAATAGTAGAAATTGTCAAGGTTCTCATAATTACTTACACTTTTATAATGTGTTTTACCAAATTACATAGCATCTTCAAATCAACGGGTAATGGAGAAAAAGTTAGCACACTAAGAATGCATAAAAATAGAATATATGCAACGTATTTTGTAACTTCAAAGGCTATTGCATAATGGAAATACCAACAATATAGTATATAACTATTATTAGTATGGATCCATCTTAACTTCGGCTCTATTAAGTGACGAGAGGGATCAAATCAATTAAAGTGGAAACCTTCCTCAAGTTTTTCTTCATCAAGAAGGTTTTCACCTCCATGAATTTGATCTCTCTTGACACTTGATAAAGCTGAAGTTAAGATGGATCTATGTTGGTGTAAGTATTGTAAACTATTAGTACTATATTTGAAAACATGAGAGGTAATCATACACCATGCCAACATTGCAACCAACAATACACAATCATTAATTAATTAATTGCAAAATATCAAAGCCAATGGAGGGTTTTAACGTACCCATGACCCCACCTGGGTACCATCACTAAAAAAACTTGACTTTTGTCAAGCAATGAATTTCCGGGTTTTCTTCAATTCATCCCATTAAATCTCTAATTCCATTTATTAATTATTATGCCCTGCATATGCAACAAATATGTAGTTCTAACAACATACAACCCATGCATAATTATATACAATTAGAGAATAATGAAGTTAACATAAATAACCACACAATAATCATAACAAAACACATAAGAGAACACTTATCTTTTAATGAAAATTACCAACTGGATGCAAACCTCAAACATTCCTTCCATCCATAGAATTTTTTGTTTATTCACTCTCAACATCAAGTCACCCCCGATTTGGGGCTATGACTCCACTAGGGAAAAGGTTACCTAAGCAAAACTAGGGTCCAACAACACACGATCTCAGGACAAGGTCAATGACACCAACTCTAGCAACAATTCCACCTCACAACCTCTCATTACTCACAATCTCTCCCACCAAAGGAAGTGTACCCCTTCACTGATCCACAATCCTTCATTTTTCCCACTTCCCTTCCAAGGATTCAACAACAGGGCGACCAGGAAGTCTCAAAGCACTGTGGCACTTGGAACACAAGGTTTCTCACAAAGAGTTATAGCACTCACTATCCTATCACACATGGAAACATATTCCCAATAATTCTCTCGCCCAAAGAAAATGCTCCATAGGTCTGAAAACATGCTTCTTCATCCCAAACCACCAAGGATTTATAGGGTAAAAACAACTTCACAGCTCAGACTCTCTAGGAAATGGTACAGAAGATGGAATGGAAGAATGGAATGGCATGAATGAGAATTACACTAAATTCCCAACATTTTATATGCATGTTCATATCTTTACCCATGGCACTCAAGTAACTACTGATCCAAGTGGATATCGGTGGCCACCCACCTTTTCCAATTGGCCCAAAATAGTTTTTTGGCAATTTTGGTAATTTACTATTTTTAGCAGTTTTTCACTTCCGGAGCCGTTTTGAGGCCCTAAACGATGTTGTTTTGGGAAAATGGAGATAAATATGGACCTTCCTTCAATATTGAATCTCCTCAACGATACCTTTCCAACGGGCTATCATATGCCTAAAACGGAGATTGTATGCAAAATTTACGACCCCGGGAAGTTGATGTACTAACTTACCCAAACCAATAATTCTCTCGCCCAAAGAAAATGCTCATTGAACTTTAGCGCTTCATCTCCTAGGGTTAGGTTTTTGGATGTCTAGGGTTTTTGGCATTCTTGTTTATTGTAAAAAGGGCTTCAGAGCCTCATTGTAATCATCTTCTTTCCAATGAATGCAGTCGTCACATCTCTTCTCAGAGATAAGCCGCCACCATTCTAGCAAGCTTGTTTTCGCTCATTTTACAGTTCCAGCTTATTTCCTTATTGAATAGAAAACCAATTTTATTGTATCTCTGTTATTTTTTGTTAAGTACCTGTTAATAATCTGTAGTCATTTCGTTCTTCTAATAAAATCTGGATCAGTGGTATCAAAGCGGTCTGCTCCTTGTCGTCTTAATGCATGTCCCAACGAGGTCAGAGTACAAAGAGTTGGGTCTCGAGCTTGTTTCTCTTGAGGAAAAAATCTCTCACATGCCCAAGCGACCTCTCATGGCAGGAGAAAATAAATATGGCAGGATAAGAGATCCTTTCAAACTCTTGATTGAGGAATCCCTCACGCAACAAAGGAACGAGATGATGGATAGTTTCGCGCAAATCCTTTGGCGGCTACCAACAGGCGACGCATCTTCTTCGAGCGGAGGTGCCGCCCCCTTCAAGGTACAAATAAACTTTGATATTCCTATATGTGAAGGTCAGATAGACGCAAATGTTGTAGACAAGTGGTTGAATCTACTAGAAGGGTATTTTTCTGTCCATAACTTTTTGAATAGTGAAAATATTACTTTTGTGCTCCTCAAAGTCGTTCTCCATGTAAAATATTGGTGGGAAACTTTCTGTGAGCAAAAGGAAACAGAGGAACCCTCATTATTTACAGCCACGACCACCTGGGAATCCTTCAGGGATTCTATTAAGGAACAATACTACCCCATTGGAAGTTATGACGACTTGTATACCAAATGGACCACACTGCGGCAAGAAAGAGACCAAGCAGTGCCAGATTTCACAAATATCTTCCATACCTTGCGCACCAAGCTAGGTATCAAATATTCAGAGCGACATCTGGTGCTCAAGTATCACAGTGCTCTACATAGATAAATCTAGACCGAAATGGAATTTCTGGACATCTCATCCTTGGGCACGACCTACCGATATGTCGTCAAAAACAAGCAGAGGCTCAAACAAAAGACACGACAATTTGGGCCTGGGAGCCCCTCATAACAAAAGCCAGGAAAGGGCGGCCCCAACCCATAGAAAAAAGCACAAAGAAAATATGGACAGTATCAGGACAACCAATCCAAGACGCAAGCAAAGAAGGACACCGAAAAGACAAAGAAAGATACCGGGAAGTGGTGTGACTTCCATAAGAGCCCTTGACATAACACTGCTGACTATCGCTCAAAGGAGTCATTGGTGGCCGAAGTGAAAGCCTCTGAATCAGATGTGGGTTATGACTCTGAGCCAGAACTAGAAAGGGGAATACAAATCATTCTCGCAGAACCCGGTGTCATTGTTTCTACCACCAAGCTCTAGCCTAGTGAACTAGATGAGGCAGAAGAAGGAGAGCACCTCTTCCATTCACAAATGTGGGTAAAAGGCACCCCGTTGCACTTCATTGTTGATAGAGGTAGCCAGAAGAACCTCATTTCAGTAGAGGTCATCAAGCAG
This sequence comes from Picea sitchensis, assembly GCA_010110895.2. NCBI lineage: Eukaryota > Viridiplantae > Streptophyta > Pinopsida > Pinales > Pinaceae > Picea > Picea sitchensis. Next base: position 135,026 of record SNQJ01S0047636.1, read on the forward strand.
TTGGCCCTGCCGACAACGCTGCACCCACAACCCTACACCATTGGATGGCTCTGCCAAGGAAGCGATCTCCGCGTCAGCCAACATTGTCGACTGTCGTACAACATCAAGCCCTTCAAAGATGAGGTATTGTGTGATTTTTCTCCTCTCGAAGTTTGTGATGTTCTTTTGGGCCAACCTTATTTATGGAAATGTCATGTTGTATATGAGTCTAGGCCTTGTAGTGTTATTATTACTTTGAATAGGAAATTGTACAGGATCCTCGAGGCAGTCCCACCTAGTGTTATTTCCTTGATCTCTGCTAAGCAATGCAGGAAGGTCATCTCTCATATGGGGAAGTTTGTCTTCTTTTTGATTCACTCTCAGAATAAGAGAAAGATCACAACCACATCCAGGGTCTCTGCAGCCGACCTCTCCACACAGCAGAAGCAAGTAGATAAGGTCATGGAAGAATACTCGGATATCTTATCCTCACATACTGGGGTACCTTTGCACTGTCAGTTCAAGCACCCCATCGATCTGACCCTCAGCACACCATTTCCCGATGGGCCAGTCTATCGCCACTCTCTGTTAGAGAATGAGGAGATCAAGTGACAGATCCAAGAACTACTCCACAAGGGGCACATCCGTCCCATCTCATCACCTTGCGGGAGCCCAATCGTGCTGGTACAGAAGAAAGATGGAACCTGGCGACTCTGCATTGATTACCGGGATCTGAATAAAATCATAGTCAGAAACTGATACCCGATTTCTCGAATCGACGACCTCCTTGATCAACTCACGGGGGCCAAATACTTTAGTAAGATTGATTTGAAGTCTGGCTACCACCAGGTACCGATAGAACATAAAGATGTATGGAAGACCGCCTTCAATTCAAAGGAAGGCCTTTTTGAATGGTTGGTCATGCCCTTTGGTTTGAAAAATACTCCAACCACTTTCATGAGGATGATGGACGATATCTTGCGACCATTCACCTATACTTTTGTAGTGGTGTATCTCGATGACATTCTCATTTACAACAAGACTTGGGCCAAACACTTGCAACATATTCAGTAGGTTATGCACACCCTGCGGCATCACAATCTATACGCCAACTTGGAAAAATGCTCCTTCGGCATGGACATGGTCCATTACCTGGGCTACATCGTTGATCAACATGGCTTACACGTGGATCCAGCGAAGATCCAAGTCATCCATGATTGGTCAGCCCCAACCACACTCACAAAACTTTGGAGCTTCTTGGGCCTTGCCAATTTCTACCATAGGTTCGTGTTGGGATTCTCCCATATTGCATGGACCCTCAACCAAATAACCAGGGGTGGTGGCAAGGTGAAATTTGTGTGGGGCCAGTCCCAACAACAAGCGTTCGATGATTTGAAGCAACACTTGTGCTTAGCCCCAACACTTTCACTACTAGAACTGCAACATCCCTTTGAGATCAAGACAGTTGCTTCAGACTATGCTATGGGCATCGTTCTCACTCAGCACGACCACCCCGTGGCCTATCATAGTGAGACACTATCAGATGTTGTTCATAAGTACCCTACTTACGACAAAGAAATGTACTTCATTGTGCAAGCCTATCGTCAGTGGAGACATTACATTCTTGGGAAGGAGACAATCATCCACACTGATCATAAGCCATTGCAGTTCATGCAAACACAAGGAAAATTGCAGAATGACCTCCATCAAAAGTGGTCCACATAATTGCAACAATTCCACCTCAACATCAAGTATAAAACAGGAAGCACCAATCACATCGTTGATTGCCTCAGTAGACTTCCAGTCATGGCACTCACCATAGTTCTAGACTCTTGCATCCATGAGACCTCTGGATGGACCCAACTCTATGAGACATACCCAGACTTCACCACCACCTACCAAATGTTGGGTGGCAAACACAGTTGTCAATAATTTCCATCTTTAGGATGGGTTGTTGTGTCATCTAGGCCATATCTTTGTTCCATCAAGAGAGCGAGCGAAGATGATCTGGGAATCCCACTATAGTTGGGTGGTAGGACACTTCAGCATCGAAAAGACAGTGGCGATGCTACAAAAACATTTTTAGTGGCCGAAACTTTGACAGGAGGTTAGCAAGTATATCAGGTCCTGCACTACCTACGCTATTGCCAAACCGACCACCAAGAAATAGGGCATGTACACCCCTCTTCCTACTCCTAATAGACCATGGGAATTCATCTCAATGGTCTAAATGTCGGGCCTCTCGTCCACCAAGCGGGGAAATGTCTATGTTTTTGTGGTTGTTGATCGCTTTTCTAGATGGCAATTCTAGTTGCCTGCAAGAAGAACATCATAGCAGAGGCCACTGCCAAGCTCTTCTTTGAACGAGTCTGGGTACATTTTGGAATCCCACAAAACATTGTCTTAGATCGGGACAGTCAATTTCTCAGCACATTCTGGTCGAGCCTTTGGTCATTGTTGGACACCAAGCTCACCAAATCCACGACCTTCCACCCCCAGACAAATGGTCAAATCGAGGTCATAAATCTAGTGATTGTGCATATCCTCCGCATGTATAATTCAAATCACCCTCACACATGGGATGAGAGACTTCCCTATGTCCAACATAGCTACAACTGAGCCTTGCATAGCTCAACCGGCCACACCCCCTTTCAGGTGGGGTTGGGATTCCAACCATTGGGTCCCATAGATGTTGCACTTCCCCTTGCGGTCACCTTGACTGAATCATCTCCTGCTCCAACTGAAGCTGACAAAACCACCCGGTTCATTGAGCGGATCCAACACATCCACCAACAGGTTCAGGATATCCTACAAAATTCCAATGACAAGTACAAGCAGTGCCATGATCAACATCAGGTTCCACATAAGTTTCAGGTGGGCGACAAAGTTTGGTTGCACTTGCAGAAAGAACGCCTTACAGGACCCCATAGGAAGCTTCGCCCACTCCGTTATGGGCTGTACACCATCACCAAGGCCGTGGGGGATAATGTTTTTGAGCTCAACATTCCTCCTTTCCTGGGCCTACACCCAGTGTTCAACGCGGATCTCCTTCGCCCTTATTTCCCACCATTATTGGACACCTCAGAAGTAGCAGAACAATTGACACCAACAGAGCTCAACCCTGACTGCATACAATAGGCATCCAATGATCATATTGTGAACACACTTATCAAGGGCACTCGACAACAAAGGATCCTCGTCAAAGCAGGGCAGCTCCTGCACCAAGGCAAGTGGCTCACCCGGGGCCAAATTCAGCAGAAATCTCCTCATCTGATGGGGGAACTCAATGCAATGAAGACCATTGATTTATAATGAGGGAGGATTGATCTAGGTGGATATCGGTGGCCACCCACCTTTTCCAACTGGCTCAAAACAGTTTTCTGACAATTTTGGCAATTTACTATTTTTAGCATTTTTTCACTTCCACGACCGTTTTGAGACCCTAAACGATGTTTTTTGGGGAAATGGGGAGAAATATGGAAGTTCCATTAAAATTTTCACCAAAATGAATCTCCTCGACGATACCTTTCCAACGGGCTATTATACACTTAAAACGAAGATCGTATGTAAAAGTTACGACCCCGAGAAGTTTATGTACTAACTTACCCAAACGGGGCCCACATGACTTTTGGTGCTTCATCTCCTAGGGTTAGGTTTTTGGATGTCTAGAGTTTTTGGCATTTTTTTTTATTGTAAAAAGGGATTCAAAGCCTCATTGTAATCATCTTCTTGTGAATGAGTGCAACCGTCACATCTCTTCTCAGAGATAAGCCGCCACTATTCCAACAAGCTTGTTTCCACTGCATTTTCCAGTTTCAGCTTATTTCCTTATTGAATAGAAAACCAGTTTTACGGTATCTTTGTTATATTGTGTTAAGCACCTGTTAATAATCTGTAGTCATTTCATTCTGCTCATAAAATCTGGATCAACTACTTTGACTCCACTTGGTGATTTGTTCCCCTCACTTAGGATGTTAGGATAACATAATAATATAAAGACTTGGGACTTAGGAATATTATTATTTTATTCCTTGGCTTAAGACCCCTTGAATTAGCCCCTTTTCTTAATCGTTTTTTCCTCTCACCTTTCCCTCTCGTGGAATCCTACCCCCCCATACTCTTTTGTCTCACTTGGTTTGCAACAATGATGTATTTTATTAATATATCTAAGTGTGATTACATATTTCACTTGTTAGGCTTGCTACCTTTTCAACACATAAGCTCCCTAGCCTAAATCACACAGACACTCTAGCCTCAAAATACACAGGCACTCTAGCCCAAACATCCTGACTCACCAGCCTATAAAACATATGTACATTCACAATCTGGAAATCAACCTGGGGGTATTACAAGGGTAGACTATACTTGACGAGGCTTATTAAAAATTGTAAAGAGAGCCTCCAAGTTGAAGACTTGGGGCTAAATGAGCCCTGAACACAAAGCATCACTTATACTACAAGGATTTTCCCTTCCTTGATAAGCTAATAGTAATTTTGAAAATTTTACAAAATGGTTAAGTGTATTATTGATCATGTTAGTTTCCTTTAGTGAGACCATTTTTTAGGATGGAAAAGATCATGAGAACCTTTCTTTGATTTGGGTTAAATTTATGGGAGCTAAGGAGATGCCTTCAGTTCTTAATACTCTTTGTGTTATGACGTAAAGCCATTTTGTGAGATTGCTCTCTTTGATTTTTGTGCATAAGGAAAGATTCTAACAACAAAATGGACTGCAAGGTGTATCAAAGGTTATTCCCCAAGTATAAATATTTCCTCCCTCACATGACTCTTCATAGCATCCTCATTCATAGATATATGTGGACAGTTTGAACTTTGTGAAATAATTGAGTTTCCCAAGACTTTAAGATTCAAGGATCTTTTATTCTTAAAAGGATTTAGCAAATTGGTTGCATGTGGAAATTGGTTGTTTTAGGATATTTTTGGGAGCACGAAAGGGTTAAGGATCTTTTATTCTTAAAAGGATTTAGCAAATTGGTTGCATGTGGAAAATTGGTTGTCTTAGGATATTTTTGGGAGCAAGAAAGGGTGTGACATACCCTTTTAAGACCTATTTATACTTGGAAGATCTAAAGGTAGTGTATTGTCAAGATTATTTGATTTTAGGAAAAAAGACTCACTAAAACGGGACATAGCTTTTTAAGACCTATTTATATTTGAAAGATTTAAACGTGATTTTAGGTAAAAATAACTTGGTAAAAATGGAAAATTTCTTTAGATGGATTTATGGGATGACGATAACAAAGATTGGATTGATAGGAGGATGATTGCTTGTAGTCAAAGTCTTTTAGCAAGGGATAGATTCATTGTTAAAGATTTGTACACTCTTATTTTGGAGGAAGGTTTACACAATGTGAATGGTTTTATAAAGGGCCCATTTGAAGTTTGAACATATTGGTAATGGTCTTATGATATGATAGACAATATCATTTTTGAGTTCACTAAGTTTTATTAGATGACGCATAAGTATCTTCTTTTGGCACTTATTTTGAATAGACAATGGGGTAGCTTGGACCATGAGTTTTGATGGATTACTAGGTTGAACATTCTTTGGTTTTACATCATATCCTTGAGAGTGTTTACATAGTTGGTGAACTCAGTTACAGTTCCCTCTCTAAAAGAAATTGAGTTTGAAATTCTAAAAAAGTTGAATTTGGAAAAGGCATGCGGGCGACAAAGATGATAATTCTATGTATTTAAAGCAATTTGATTAATTAATTAATTAATTGTATGTACATTTGGTCGAAGAGTTTTTTGGCATCAAGTTCGGCCACAGGATGTTCAAAATCGCTCTGATACTACTCTAATGACCCAAACACTTGATTCACACCGTATATAAATAGACGAATTTATAATAATAATAATAATAATAATATATTTTTAAGGTCACGACCAAGCCACACCAAATTGGTGTATGAGACCCCCTAGTTTGTGGGACAAGGGACCCCCCTCCGCCCAACGATTTGATTGGTAAAGTCTATAGAGATATACATACCCTACCCCCCTCTGGATTTGAACTTGTGACCTCTTAAGAGGAAACACATGTTCTTAACCATTAGACCCACTCAGGCTGTATAACAAAATGTGCAAAGAAACAAATTATTTAATAAAGATACATCGTAGATTAAAAAGTATTGCCTAAAAAACACGTCCATATTAAGATAATCAACTCTTACATTCTAATGATTATTATAATTAATAATTTTGTTTTAGTTTTTACACACTATTTTTTTATTTAAAAAAATTGATAATTTTTTTTTATTTTTATTTTTTATATTTTTTTATAAAAGTGTTTCTATTAATCTTATTCCTGTGAAAGTAAAGTGTCTCTCATTCACCGTCTTCTTCTCCGAGAGATGAAATCTTTCTTCATTTTGAGTTTCTCCATAAAAATAAAAATAGAGAACACCAAACTTAAAGCTCTTTTTCAATTTATTTTTTTTAAATCTTATTTTCTGGTCATACTTTTATTACAAGTACTCATGTTGATCTTTTTTTTTTTCATCTATTTGAGTTTATAGCTTTTATTACTCATGCTTTTCTTTTTTTCATTTTCATCCATCAACTTTGACTTTTATTACTCAAATATTGTTGCACGCTCCTTTATTAGTGTCCATTGGTATAAGTAAAACACATACATTAAAAAACGATTTTTATTACTCAAATATTGTTGCACGCTCTTTTATTAGTGTTCCTTGGTATAAATGAAATATATAGATTAAAAACAAATTCTAATACTGATATGAAATATTGATATGCGATATAAAAGATAAAGAAGATTATATTTATTTTCTTAACATAATATAAATAGAAAATATACATTTTTCTAATATTTTCCTTATTCCTAGAAAATATGTATTAAAAAAATTTAAAAATATTTATGACATATTTTTATTTACATTTTTAAAATTCTTTTTTAACAAATAAAAATAAACAATTTTCATTCGAGGATAAATGATATCAACATGGTTGTAAATAATCAAAATATCATATATATATATATATATGGTTATGCTCTTGCAAAATTAACTTTTATGTATATTTTAGGGGCGAGACCAAGGACAAATAGATACAAAAATTTTAATAGATTTCAACAAAATATTACACAACTATGTGTTGATTTGAATTTTATAAACAAATTAAAGGTTTTTCTATTAAATGTAATAACAATACTTAAGAAATTTGTAATAATAATTAAAGTATGAAAAAGAAAATGATGATAGAAATTAAAAAAAAAAAAAGAGTTTGAAGCAAAATTTGAGATAAATTTTTTAAAATTCATTACTTTTAACTATTTGTCCTAGATTCCAAAAGTTTTAGTAACATAGTTTTGTGGTCAATTTTCAAGTTTTGTTATCGTTATATTTTTATGTTCTTGCAAATGTTTGTAAAACTTTTTTAGAGAGAATTTCAACAACTTTACTTCAACAAACTTTTGCTAGGAGGATCTCATGAGTAAGTCTATAGTGTGCAATTTCAAACTTTCCATGGTGCTTCTTATAACCTTTTCTTGGTGAAAGTTCACATGGATGCAACTTTTTTTTTTCCAATAAGAAATTCACCCAAAATTATATTAGAATAATTTTAATTACATCGTCCAAGTGTTTTGATCGGAGACAACTCACTCAAATGAAAAACATCCAGAAAACTTAACACAAATGCAAAGTCCTGAAACAATAGGCCACTTTAATAGACCATACCCAATCCATGGACTGAAGAGACTACATGCTATCAGAAAACTTGTGGTGGACTTTTTAACTTAAAAGAGCTTGTGGTGGACTTTTAACTTTTATGTGGTAGAGTTTTAGACTTTTGTCTTCCCGCCATTTTTTTGAAAAGGGTTTATGGATTTGCAACGGGTTTCAAAATTTTTATTAGATAAAATTATAATTTATCACCACACAAACTTTAGAGTAGTGCAGCACATGTGAATTGTTGAAAACCCAAAAATATTGTCACAAAATTGAAAACACGAATGTTTTGAAAATGACTCCCAAATCATGAAATTAAGAATTTTGAAACCAAATTTAACGTCTTGAAGGATGAGAGTTAAATGCATTACCAAATTCATCATTTTAGAGAAAAAAATTGAAGTGTTAAGTTTTTGAAAGTTTTTTTTAAACCGAAAATTGAGAACCGAGACTAAGGAAAATAGAGAAAAATAATTTAAAAAATGAGCAAATCTAAAAGTGGATTTGTGTTATAGGTTTATTTGGAAGGATTCTAACATGCAAAGTGCATTAAATTTAAGTAATGAACTAAAAGGCTATTGGAAAAGCTTTAAAACTCAACTAAGATTTTAATCATTGGTTTTAGGTGAACGCCCTAAAACTTAATGCCTACAAAAGATGTAATTTATTCATATGAACTCGCTCAACTAATATTTTAATAATTGGGATTAGGTGAAGACCTTAAAACTTAATGCCTACAAAAAGATGTAATTTATTCATATGAATTCTAATCAAGAAATCATATTTTGCACTATGAAAAGTATAGAAAGAACTTCCCAATGTGGTTGCAAGCCCAATGTCAAAATAAAAATCAAGGTGCTCTTAATCAATAAAGTACATCTCACCTCACTAGCCAGAATGTCCAACTGCACATTTTCATGCATGCGGGTTTTAGAATTGAATTATGACAGTGGCATTGAGGTTGCAATCCTTAAAAATCTATAGATAGCTTATTCTTGAAGTCAGGATGCCATCTTTAGTTAGGATAAAAAATTATGCAAAGACATTTTTTAATGAAAGATCGAACTCCATTGAAAACATTGTTTTGCCAAAGTTGCACTCCATCTACTCATCTCATATATTTGTTATATAGACTTCCAATATGCTAATCGATGTTGGTGTGATTCACCAACATCTGAAAGGTTTTAATTCACAAAAATGTTCAAATGGATTTTGGAACACTTGATATGAAACACCTAACCAAATTATCAATTCTTCTTAAAACATAGTTCTAAGTCAACTAGATATGTTAGATGGCTTCAATAAGCCTAGAAAACCTTTATAAGTTCTTAATTAGGTTAAAGCTAAATAAAAATCACATAATGCAACAACAAAACTAAAATGCATGTAATGCGACAAATGTCAACAAGTTCTAGAGATGTTAGATGGCTTCAATAAGCCTAGAAAACCTTTATAAGTTCTTAATTAGGTTAAAGCTAAATAAAAATCACATAATGCAACAACAAAACTAAAATGCATGTAATGCGACAAATGTCAACAAGTGAACTTGTGGAACAAACCACAATTTGAAAATGCACATGAAACAAGCTATTATGATTGCATTTTAAAACATGAAGTCAAAATGTGAATTCGATTTGGGAGCTTGAAAATAATGAAGTTGCTCAGGTTCGAGGCTTTAAGAACCTAACCTAAGCAGGGGCACAACATTTCTCCAACATCTACAAGGAGCCTAAAGAGGTGAATCTAGCGGAGATAGTGAAGCTGTGTTCCTTTTTCCCAAGGTTAGTCTTGGATGAAGACAATGAGGAGTTGTTTGAGGCAGTTAGCCTTTAGCAACTTTCTGTTGTCCTAGCGATTCTCCAAAAAATGAAAAGCCTTGGGCCATATGGGTGAATGACATATTTTTTCATAGATTTATTTGAGATGTTGGGAGAGGATTTACTAAAGGTAGTAGAGGAGGTTCCTCTGTCTATAAGGGTCCTCCCAAATTTCAACTCTAATTTTATCACCCTCATCTGGAAATTCGATAATCCAGCAGATTTTGGTGAGTTTAAACTGATTTCTTTATGTAACTACGTTTACAAAATTATTGCTAAAATATTAGCTACGAGATTAAAGAAGCTATTATCAAAAGTTATCTCTTTAAAGCAACTTGGTTTTATATTTAGTAAAATTTGTATCATATTTTTTATATTGAATTCTTTCTTATAATAATTTATAATTAGATATAAAAATTTGCATGAATAACATTTTTCTTTATTATATTTATAATTTTTTGTATTCTTATATATATTTTAGTTTTAAAATACATTCATTTATAAAATTTTATTTTAATTCACTAGTTTCTAATAAAATATATACATTGGTCAAACATGTACTCT
>SNQJ01S0047636.1:159093-170063 GCA_010110895.2 Picea sitchensis
CGGGTCTCAATAATAACTGCTAGGGCCGACTTCTTATTCTTCCTATTACAATTGTCCATTGACCAATCCGCAAAAGGGGATTTGGTCCTAATACAATTACCGATATGATTAATCCTCAATGGGGATTAATCCTATGAATAAAATAACAATAATAATAAGAATACTCTTCGCATTTACATTATTTCAACACTCCAACCATTGAAGCACACATGTACTATAATGTGCTTACCCATGATTATCGGGTACCCCGGTATGTAATGGAAAATTTGTCAATTTGATTGCATAAGCAATTAAGAACCCTAAATAGAATACAATTTCTAGTGTTATGGAATAATATTTCTTATTTGATGTTCTTGAATTTAATGTTGGTTTATCAGATTCCTAGAGACCCATACTTAAAGCTCTGATTAGGGGAAAGATAGAATAACCATCAATGTATGAAATAAATAGATAGAAGTGGGTGAATCCCCAAGTTTTGTCACATATGTTTGATTGCATTATGAGAATAATTGTTTTTGCTAAGTAACACATATACAATGAATGAAAATTCATTGTATTTCATATGTTGACAGCTGAAAATGATTGAGTTATTAGTGGAACATAACTCTAATATCATTTCATGTGTTGTTGGGAACGTTGCAATGAAATATTATATGTATGAATACTTGTGTTTTGTTTGGATGAATGAAACCTCTCTCAAGGATGACATATTGCAGATAGAATTCTCTTGGATATGGTAATGAGTGTAAGCCCATAATGAAAACTAGTTGATATTGCATGCACACAAATTTATTCTAACTCTCGCATAGGAAAGAAACACATAATATATAGAAAAGAAAATGATCCTAGTTGGTCACTGCATATTACTAACATTAGTAAATGCAATGATTGAGGATTCTCATTAACTAGACAAGAAACTCAAATGGACAAAGTGGTAACAAATCTTCTCAAATAGGTCCAATGGAAACTCTATCAATTTCCAATCTCCAATGAAGATCAATAAGATCTATCAATTTATACTCTTTCTTCTTTTAATTGGATCGATGAATTATCAAATTGGAAATGGTAATGAATGGAATGTATAAGTAATTAAAAGGAGTTATAGTAATCAAATACCCAGAGTATCCCATTGAATCATCTCATTCCCTCCTTATATGGGTGGGGAAATAATGCGATCAAAGAACTTGTAAATATGGGTGAACTAACAAATATTGTTGACTAAGACAAGGTAATTTGTTCATAATAGAAATAGAAGATACTTTCCATCTCTCTATATAAAACCCATACTCAAGATCTTGGATCAAATATGGGTTTTTATCAATGGAGGGAAAAAAGAATGAAAAAATATGAGATGGATTTAACCATTTGTATTGTGCATATTGATCAATAAGGTAGACTCATACTGCGAGTTGTTTCATGCCACAAATAAACATGTACAAGTCTCAATAAACATAATGGATGAGTGGATTTGCACCTGCTTACAACTTGTGTAGTCCTTTGTTCTTAGAGTACACACAATTTTCTTATCTACATCCTTCCCAAGATATCATTTCCAATACATCTATTGGACAAGATCATACACATTGGGTACAACCAATACATGTATCTTAAATTTTGACTGAATGTGTCATTGGATCTCCATTAGTTAGTAAAAAGTTTTCAATTTGATAAGATCATATATAGCCAAATCTTCTAATATATTCCCAATAAAGATGGATGATAATGGGATATTATGAATATAAAATAAATCAATATTTGTATCAACAATTATATTTGAAACCAATATGTTAAGGGGGCACCAATCATTCATTAAAACGTGTGTGGCGCCCATTGATCTATCATCAAACACATAAACAAAACAAAAGGAAGACCATAAGAATTGAAGAAAATATATATAGACCAAAATTTCAAATAACCTTCTATTCCCTTTCACATTGAGTCTCAACATCCACATGTCCAATCCTTCATTGGTTTTTGGGTTGCCTTTAGTGTTCCCAACCACATCAAAACCTTTGGAAACTTCTCCATAACATCATTCTGATAATCATGAGGTTTGCCTCTGCCTTTGCCTCTTCTAATTTGTATATTAAATTCTTTTTTTATACATCCAGACAACATCTACCTAGTCATTATGTTGACATTGTCTCTTCCTCACACAACTCTACCCAACACTTTTTTTCTAGAGTTAACTATTTTTTCAACAATATACCCAACACTTTGATTATTGGATATGTCTTCACTCTTCCCTTTCTAATACCAAATGGTGCATCTACATGCTAACAATAAACACTGGAAGCGGAAAAAATTCCAAGAAGACATAACATGTCACAATTCTTTATTATTGAAATTAAACAAAGTGACATAAACTAAATTAGATTTGATCTACTCATTACATCACAATGTTACAAATTTCATTCACTATCATGTAGGTTTAGCCTAATCAAATTTACCCTATTTCACTTCCCACACACACAAAGCCAATTTTTTTAAATATAATGAATACTCAAACTCTTCTTGAACCTATGATCTCCCTTGCATTGATCCTTCCAACAATCCTCTCAATCTATGTTGCATCACCCTCAAACTCAAATTTAGTTATCCCTCTATATCCTTAGGAGAGGTCCCTATTATATCATCATTTTTCTCTATTTTTTCTATGATCATAGTTGACTTTGTCAATTTCATTCAAAAACATTATCAATGTTATATCCTTTATAAGTGGTCCCTATTGTATCCTCAATTGTCTATGCTTTTCCTATTATAATAATTGACTTTGTCAATTTCTTTCACAAAATTATAGATGCAAATAAAGGCTTGTTTCTTGTGAACATAATTGATTTTGTCAACTTCCTTCAAAACATTATCAATGTAAATAAAACGATGTTTCTTATTATCCTAGTTGACTATGTCAACTTCCTTCAATAAAATATGAACTTCCTTGGGCACCCTAGCCTTCACTTTCTCCTTGATGTCCTTGGCAAACCAACAACACAAAATTTGATCCTCTTGAGTATATTCCCTGAACATGTTGCTACCCAATTGTTGCTACATTCTTTTTTTTCTTCTTTCATTGTAAGCAACTTGAACTTCCAACCCCACTTTCCTGCAACCTATTGTAAATAGTTGGGTTTGGAAAATTCCTTGATTGTAAGTAGTATCCTACAAACAATCTTAGCCAAAAACCAAACAAGCAAACAAAAATTGAAATTCAAACATAGATTATTTTTGGGGTGATGCAAGATTGACAACTACTCAGGGATGCGACTACATCATGTCCATTGTACAATGTCTATTGGCACCAATGGAAAATCCAAATTAATCTACAAAAAAAATTTGATACTAATATGATAACATGCTCTACCATAACATCAATCCAAATGGAATGGTTGTTTTATATGGTTTTATTATCTCTATGATTCTCCAAAACACAGTGGCCATAAGTTATTGCATTTTCTGATGATGATCAAATGTCATGCAAAGGCATAGCAATGATATTGGATCTTACATCCAAATTTGTGAATACCTCATTTCTATAGTAAACCCCATTGTGCATGGATTGCCTAAGGAATGTTCAATGTGTTAGGTATACAATGTCTTTATGACTATAATTCACAACTCACATATAATTACATCCTTCTTATTTGACCTCTACCAATGCCTAGTAGCCTTTGCCAATCCTCAATCTCTAATGGTTTTCCTTCTTGTTGGGTCCTCAAATTATACTCCTTTTGTCACTTCCTTATTCAAAATTCCCTCCAAAACCTATGGTTATGAACTATCCAACACTCCATTCTACCCCTTTTTCCATGATTATCTCTCTAAGCTATATAATTTGTATGTCGAAGGATATCTAAGGTAAAATGGCCCATTATAGCATATTTTCATTCTTCATTATGAAAATTAGTTTAAAAAGTTATTATGTTAATAAGTCACTACAAAATAGTACATTTTGTAGAAACTTAAATATTTATGTAGCCACTAATTGATTTTGTAGCATAATCATAGTTATATATGGTTGCGCTCATTCCAGGATGAGATCGTGACTTGGAGATGGTTCCAAATCAGCACCAGATGCTCACGCACCTATTAGTCAAGATCTAGAGTCCTCCAAGTCAGCACAAGAAGAAAGTCAAAGTTGTGGTCAATGCATGAGCAAGTGGCAGAGTACCCGAGCCACATCCACGCAAAATCAGTCATGAGGTGGAAATGATATCGAATAGGATAATTTCATGCAACATTGTCATGAATTTCTCCATACGTGGGTTGACAAACTCATTTCATACAACCACGAACATTCCGGATTTGATTTTGTAAACGCATATGCACTAGTTCATAGTTAAATTTGTTTTGAGGATTTGAGGGTTTTGGATTTCCAAGATACCATTTGTAATGTATAAGTATCAATCATGAGAACCTTCAATGGGAAAATTGAATATGATATCAAACCTTTTTAATACTGTGTCATTGATTTGAGAGGAATAAAAAGCTATGTTTAACTATCAATTACATGCAGTGTGTGTTTTAATTTTATAAGTTTAGTTCTGTAGTTTTCTCCAACAATGTTCACCAAGGCAAGAACCCCTCTTTAGTGAGGAGTGTGTTTCTTCTATTTTTAGTTAGTTTCATTTCAATTTATCAGTTGTTTGAATTAAATTTTTGTTCTTTCATTTCTTGCATTTTGTTTATGATTTTTGTTTATAACACACAGGAATACTAATGCACATAAATTATTGACTGAATAAAGATTATTTTACTTCAATTATGAAACAATATGATTGAAAGCTTGTAATTGTGTTGCATCTCATAATCCAATAGGTTAATAATTTCAAGTGTTTAGAATCATTTCCATGGATTTTCATTAAATATGTTTATTTGATATTACATATACTCCATTTTTTGTAGCTAAGCATAAAGTCTGTTTCTGCAGTTGAACATTGAACAATTTAGATTTTTCATAGTAACCATTTATAGATATATTATAAGCTAAGACCTGCATATATTTTGGATGCACTTCATTAGTTTACACATCCAAATTGATGATTTAATGTAGCAGAGTTCACTTAATTGAACTAATTGACATTTTTGGCATCGTTGCTGGGGAAGTGCAAAAATGCATTACTTTTTCCTTTTATAATTTTAAATGCATATAGGAATGAATGCATGGGAAGAGAGATGGTAAGATGAGAGATAAGAACCTTCACATTCACTATAAGTAAATTTGTAGTGAGTCTCTCTTCAACTATTTAAATCATGTTAAGTAGAATGCATGAATACAAGTAGAGATCCTAGCGGTAGATTCATTAGTAGTAGGAGTACACCAACCACCAATTAACCCACTCAATCATGTGGTGCTATAAGAGCTACACCATCAACTAACCCATCTGTAGGTAGATTTATAAGAGGAGGACGGTCAAGAAGAATCGTGTCTGCACAAACAAAAGACAAAAAACAAATTGGAGAAGGCAATTCCAAATTAAAAAAAGTTCCAGCAATCTCAAAAGAAGCTATCATAATCCTATCCAATCCTCAAGAAGAAGAATTAATCAGTAGTTAGCCAAAGATTACACATTTAGAAAATCCTATCGAGAAACCATAATTCTTTGCCTCATCAAAGGAATCTGTAGATATCAGGAAAGACAACATGTCTGGAATATTTAGAGGTTGAGATAGTGAGGAAAGAGGACCTAGAGATGGAGAGGAAGAAAGACAATAAGGACAAGAAAATAAGAAAGGCTAGAGGGTACATGAAAATTGACTGTTGAGGATGAATTCAGATTCCCAATTTTGGATCCAACAATTGTAGTCCAAATGAAGAACATACCACCTCCAACGTTGCCTAACTTTCATGGTATGATAATTGAAGACTCATAAATTTTTCTTTTCAAATTTTATGTGTTATGTTGTAGCTACGATTATTCTTCCAATGATAAAAAAAATGAAGTTGTTTCCAACCACCCTTAAGGATGTTTCTTTATGTTGGTTTATGGGCTTGGGAACTAATACTATCAAAACACAGGATGAGATGASAAAAATGTTCCTTGTAAAATATCATGATTATTGTACAAATCAAGGAATGAGAAAGGAAATGTTTAAAATGACACAAAAGGAATATCAGAGCCTTGAGGATTACTTGGAAAATTTCATTATACTGTTAAATGAGCAAGGAAAAATCATCTAGATTTGGATACTCTTAAATTCATTTTACTTCATGTGATTAGAGATGAATGGATTGATGTACTTTATTTAATGGCTAAAGGAGATATTTCTCACCTAACCTATGTAGAAATATCTGACTTATGTACGCACATCTCTTGACGAAATTCCAAATATGGTAAGGGACCTAGGGATTCTATCTCTAGAGTTAAAAAATCAACAACCTGTGGAGTAAGTAGAGCCGAGATTGGAAATTTATTGGACAAATTTAAAACATATATTCTCTGTACTCTTGGTTCTCAATTAGATACATTGAAAATTAAGCAAAAGAAAGAGGTAGATAATATATCCTTAACTATTCATTGTCCAAAATGTAGAAAAATACATCCTTTAGATAACATTAAACTTTGTGGTATATGTGTATAAAATCACGCTACAGAAAATTTCCCATCTCTACTGGAGCTCAATATGGTCTACCAAGGAAATCATGAAGCTACAGAGAAATTGTGTTTTGTTGCACCAAAAATACCTTGGTAGCCAAGGACTTCATGTATATCTCAAGATCTCTCTCAAAAATTCAATTCATATTACTTGAATCAACAATACCCCCAAAAAAATTAGACCTTTCCCATGCCTTCGAAAACATGGCCACCATAGCAAGTCCAAACCCAACCTTGGGAACAAGGTTGGCGAGGACTTGCCTATGGAACCATGCCTTCTCATCCTTATCCTATGAAACAACAATACACCCAAATATCATTCACAAACCCAATATCCCCCACAAATCCAACAAACATACCCTACTCAACGACACATTTCACAACATCGACAACTTCAATTGCCATCAAATCAACCTCCAAGACCTACCCAACTACCTGCACAACCCATTTCTAACCCCAATAATACATTATCTCAACCCACTTAAAACATTGAGCTACAAAACTTCCCCACTTATATGATTACTCCTCTTGATCTAAATGACATTCATCTTAGATAAGGAAAAGTACTTCATGAGGAAACTCCTATTATTATTGAAGAACCAATAGAGGAGGAAAATTCTAATCAAATAAACAATAATGATAGTTCTGAAGTAATAAAATAAAAGTCTCCATCTATAATAAATCAAACACAACAATCTAGTACTCCACCTTTCTTAGAAAGGTTGACATTAGAGAAGAAAATCAAACAATTTGGATATGATTTATTAGATGAGTTAAATAATGTTTGTACACAAATTCCATTATTGCAAGCAATTAAAGACATTCCAATTTATGCTAAGATAGTACGGAAATTGTGTATAAATAAATCGAGAAGAAAAAATAAAGACCCACATACAATGCAAGTTATTGGTAAACTGGCAGACCTAATGTCGAGTAAAATTTATATGAAAAAATGATTTGATCCCAATATCCCCATTGTAAAAATTCATATCAATAATGTTGCAATTGCAAACACATTAATAGATTTAGGAGATAAAATAAATGTGATGAAAAAAAGTACCATGGATGAATTACAATTGTCTAATCTTTGTAATACACCCACAATTTTACAACTAGCTAATAGATTAACAATAAAACCAAAAGGTGTATTAGAGGATATTATAGTCTCCTTCGATTTTTGGGAGTACCCTATATATTTCATGGTTTTACAACCAAAACTTAACTTGGATGGTCATTCATTAGTCTTAGGGAGGCCATGGTTAACTACAACTGATTCTTTTATCAGTTGTAGATAAATAGATATGACAATTGCACATAGGGATTCAATTAAGAAATTCAATTTATATCCACCTGCTAAAGCCTTAACTGAATCATAATTCACACAATGCTTTCAAGATACAAACGTTGATAAGGAAATAATACAACCTATATTAACTATTGACCAAGTTATGAATATGAAAAATGATATTGAGGAAAATCAAATCATTAATTTTATCAATAATTATGATTTTACTCAATATCATGGGGGAGGCATACTTTTCAAGAAAATTGTACCATGGACACTCTATCAACAATTTTTGGTTCAATTCCTTTTGTTAATTCAATATCAAAATCAAGTAGCATTGCGTTTTAAATTCATCAAAGAAAAACCTTAAATATCAATTCTAAACTTGAAGAATTTAAAAAAGAGAAATTAATCAAGAAGCTACAAAAACATGTTGGTGCATTCACATGGGAATATACTAATATGCATGGAATCTATCCTAATACATGTATTCATCATAGTTATATAGATGAAAATTACAGGCCAATCAAACAACCTCAAAGATGTATGAACCCACTCTTGAAGGAAATTGTAAAAGAAGAACTACATAAACTACTTATTGTGAATTTCATATATTCAATTTTTGATAGTCAATGGGTATATCCTTTAGTGATTATTCCTAAAAATGATGGTAAATGGTGTGTTTGCGTAGATTATAGGGCATTGAATAAAGCAACCTTGAAACATCATTTCCCCCTACCATTTATAGATCAATTTTTAGACACCTTAGTAGGTAAAAACTACTCTTTTTTTCTTGATGGGTTTAGCGATTACAACATAATTCAAATCACCCCAGACGATCAAAATAAAACCACATTCATGTTCTTATGGGGAATGTACACCTACAAATTACTACCTTTTGGGTTGTGTAATGCACTTGCTACTTTTCAATGTGTTGTACTAGCTATCTTTTTTGACTTGATCCATGATTGTGTAGAAGTATATATGGATGATTTCACTGTTTATGGAAATAATTTTGAGGAATAATTAGAAAATATCAAAACAGTTCTGATTAGATATCAAAAAACTAATCTGTCATTAAGTCATGAAAAATGCCATATGTTACTGACTAAAGGAATTTTTTTGGGTCATTTTGAATCATCTGCATGAATAAAAGTGGATCTGGAAAAGGTAGAAGTCATTTCCAAGATTCCACTCACAAATACCCAAACATATGTTAGGAGTTTATTAGGACATGCTAGTTACTATAGGAAATTTATTGAAAATTTCATGAAAATTGCATCTCCTTTATTTAAACTGCTCACTAAAGATAGTGATTTTTTTTGGAATATTCCTTGCCAAACTGCTTTTGAAACATTGAAAGAAAAACATTGTGTAGCTCCTATTTTACGAGGGATGAATTAGTATCTCCCTTTTCATATATATACAGATGCTTCATATACATATTTAGGAGCAGTGCTAGGAAAAAAAGAAAATCAAATCTCTTATGGCATTTATTTTGTTAGTAAGAACATGACACCCCGGATGAATTGAATTATACAATTAAAAAAAGAGTTCCTTGTAGTAGTGCATGCCATCAATAAATTTAGGCACTATATTACATGATATGAGATCTTGATCCATACTGGCCATTCTACCATCATATATCTAATGAACAAACCAATTACTAATGGCTAAATTACTAGGTGGCTTCTTCTGTTATATTAGATAGACTTGGGAGAGAAAATGTGGTTGCATATTTTCTTTCCGGGATTCATAATGAAGGCGAATTAGTTCCTATAAATGATAATTTTCTTAATGAACATCTATTTGCACTATCTACTAAATCTCCTTGGTTTGCAGATATCACTAACTATTTGGCTACACGAAAGTTACCTCAACACCTTTCATCAAAGGAGAAACAAAAGATCGTCAAAATTAGTGCCACATATTCTTGGATTGGTGGAAAATGTTTCCGTGTTGGACCTGATTTAATCATTCGGAGGTGTGTACGAGAGGATTAAGTGTTGGACATATTAAAATCATGCCACGATGAGCTAAGTGGAGGCCATTTTGCTGATAAAAAAACCACATACAAAGTCCTTCATTTGGGGTATTATTGGACTACTATTTTTAGGGATGCCAAGAAATATGTCAGAAGCTATGATAGTTGTCAGTGGATGGGTTGACTAGTGCAAGCATAATAAATTCCTATACAACCTTAGTTGCTCATAAATCCTTTTGAAAAATGGGCTCTAGACTTCGTAGGACCTATCACTCCAATGACAAGGAAAACGAGGTATATTCTGGTATGTAATGACTATGTCACTAAATATATAGAAGCTAAACCTATTTTGCATGTTATTGAACAAGATGTTGTATATTTTTTATTTGAGGATATATTTACTTGTTTTGGTGTCCCAATAGAGATTTCTATCGATCAAGGCACTCAATTCACATAAAAAATTGTTCAAACCATCATAGAGAAATACAATATCAAGCACCATAACCATTCCACATACCATCCATAGGCCAATGGGAATGTGGAATCGAAAAAAAAAGTTATCAAAGACATCTTAATCAAAACAGTTCAGTTGCACCATCGATATTGGTAGATCAATTTTTGAAGGAACTTTGGGAAAAACAAACTACATGGAGGAATACAACTGGGAATTGTAACACACCTAACCCCTTAAGTACCTTTTTAAGGGATGGGACATCAATTTTTTTTCTTTCCTCCATCATCTCGAATCCTCTTCTCGATATCTCCATCACCATTTTATCATCAAGATCTTTCCAACCACCAAATATGAGCTCAAATACGAGGTCGTGGTTGGAAGTTATTCCCTTCCGAAATTATGCGAGCATCATTGGTTAAAGGCCACGTGGTGCCCACATGGGTTCATCTCATTCGTACTATCCCAAGGTTCCCCGAAGTCCTAAAGCTCCCTAGAACTCCTACCTCTATGGTGGAAATCCATCCATAGTTAAATCCACCGATGAATCTTCATCCTTGTTTAACATACAAGCTTACGAAAATTTGGCGTTTGACGCTTCAGCGCTGGACATCCTTTTTTATTTCTATGTGCATATCCTTCGAATCCACGAAGCCC
>SNQJ01S0047636.1:180077-192638 GCA_010110895.2 Picea sitchensis
TCTAAGAAGTCCTCTTACATTTATTATATCTAATTACCCATTTATTATATATAACTACCATAGTGGGCCTTATTTAATAATATAGTGGACCTAGTCCACCTTACATTGAATGAACTCCACTATTATCACTATGGCCCCTCTTCCCCCCCCACTACCTCTCTAGCTACCTTACATTCCATCCCCCTTATGAAAGAGTTATCCTCAACGCTTGATGTACAACCATATACCAGGGTCCCATGGATAATTGTGGACCATAATGCTAAAGAAGACTGAAGAACCAAGGTCCCATGTAGAAAGGAAATCCACCATGCTGATGTAGTCCAACCACCATTGTAAGCCTGGGTCCCATGTCCAAGTGCTCATGTGAACTCCCCGTGAAAGATTTTGGAACCCAATAACCAACTCCAAATGATTCTCCAAAGATTGACACCTATCATGTGGATCCAAATAAGAAGATCCATCCAAATAGTGGAAAAGGGTCGTAGCAGAATCTGGAATGAATAATACCACTGTAGAATATGTAGACTGAACACTGGTAACTAGCTCCTGATGTGGAACATTGATGTTCTCTACAGAAGGTGGAGTAGAGTCATCAAATAAAATATGAAAGTGGTTGTCATCCCATAAATGACAACTATCCATATATCAATCATCACAATCTACCTCAAAATCATACCAAGCATATATTTCTTGATTATATTCATCCCTGAGGCCCTCCATAAGAAATCTCTCCTACATGTTATTCAATGAATCTTGAATACTACGAAAACTATCATTGAGGCCGTCTGTGAGGCCATGTACAAATGCATCCAATCTATCATCCAATGTGTGAAACAATTGGGCTTTGAATGATTCAATAATTTCTTTCAGGTTTTGGGAGAAATAGCCATCTGAGCATCCTATGATCTCACCCAATAAGTTACGACAGAAAATCGTGGTTTTTTCTGGAAAAACCCTAAAAAACTATTGAAGTTAAAATGCTCATAACTTCACTTCCCAGACTCCGTTTTGGATGATTTTTTTTTGAAATTGGGTGAAATTGTGAGAGGAACTCAGATCTGTAATTTATTTGGGCAAATTTGGCCTCCAGATGCTACAGAAATAAAAAATTTATTACCGCCGTCCGCGGAAAAAATCCTGAAAATTTGTAGATTTTAAAACTTCAATATCTTGACTTCCCGGACTCCATTTCGGATGATTTTGTTTTTCAAATTGGGTGTTTTTATGAGAGGAACTTAGATCTACAACCTGTTTCTACAAATTTTGCATATAAATATACCTAAAACTTTGAGAATTTCGCGGCCCTCTTTTTTCTACTCTGAAAAAAAAAATCTGCAAAAATAAAAAATATATGCCCACAATGTTTGCCCAAGGAAAGTGCTCTGATACCACTTGTTAAGAACCCAATACTGAATATGAAAGAACCACAACATATATAGAAGAACAATATAGAAAAACCACAACTTTATTATAGAAACCCTTGAGGTAGAGCAACACCATACAATGGATCATATTATGGAAGGGATCCTCTCCTGTTCACTTGCCTCTTCGAGGGGGCAACCTCCTAATGAGCTTCAACTCCAAATACAATAATTCTCTTCATATATCATTACATTTCTTGAACCCCTTTATATAGTGCTACCATCACCTACGAACATTTTAGAGGAGAAATCTTCTAGAAGTAGAACCTTCTAAGAAGTCGTCCTCTTACATTTATTATATCTAATTACCATTTATTATGTCTAACTACCATGGTGGAATTATTTTGTAATATAGTGGACCTAGTCCACTATAGAATTGAATGAACTCCACTATTATCACTATGGCCCTCTGGGCCCCACCTACCTCTCAGCTACCCATACAAAATCCGTCTTGCATCTGGGCTGTATTAATAAATGATGATCCTTTCTCAATTTCTATGCCACAAGAGGCTGTATGGACCCACAGAATCTGTTATGCGACCTCACGTACTTGTTGCCTCGTTTGTACTGTGTACGCCTTGGAATGAATTCCCTATCTCTCAGAAATAGTCTCTTTCCCCCTGCTAAAAAATGCTCTTGCTCTCTCTTAAAAATGAATGAACAACCATCTCAATGGTGCGCCCCCATACCTTAATCGACCTCATGCTTGGTAGGTGAGGAGTTTCTTAATCTAACGGTTGAGATTGGATTAGATGAGTCACTGAGATTAGGTGTCTCTTCACTCTTGGATTAGATGAGTGGTTGAGATTGAGTGTCTCTTCACTCACCCTCACTAAAGTCATAAAGTCACCTTTTAATTTGCATCTCACAAATTAAATGACTAGGGCCCACATTAGGCACTTTCTCACCCCTTAGGTGCCTAGGGATAAGAAACACTTGCCTAGGTACTTTTTAATTAAAAGTTTAACATCATGTTCTAGTGGGCACATAGGGTTTGCGAAAAGAACGAATCAAGGTGACACATGGCACAACGAACGTGGGTCCATGTCACCTTGGGTGACCTCAGCGTGCCACATCACTATGAATTGATAGACTTCCAATGCCCCTTAGATCTAACGGTCGAGATGTGTCCATGTAGATCCATAGATCTACGGCCTCAGTTACTTTGTAACTGTTGATATAAATTCCCACTTCTGAAATTTCCCTCCCCTTTTCTATTTTCCCAATTTATTTTGTCCATTTCTTTTCCCTCTTCTATACTTACCCAAATTCCCCTTCTCTTTTCTCCCTTCTATTCTCCCTTTCTAGTTACTATACTTAGTTTGTTTTTCAAAAATGATTGGTTTGCGGGTTGGAAGACTCGTGGATCCTCATCTCCATCCATACTCCCATATCCTGAGTCCGACTGACTGCCACATTATCCTATACTTGGTCGTTTCTGTAGTCGCGAGTTCAAGGTTTCATATCCTATGTTCTGCGATATACATTTTTCACCCAAGAGATCCGCGATCTACAATTTGACCATCGAACTCCCCGAGATCCTAAGTATCTCATCTCTCCTATATTGATTTCGACCGACCGCATTACAAGACTTAGCCAATTTTCAACCTTTTGCAACCACGGGTTTCTGGGTTAGCTGGTTCACAAAATTCCCAAATCCTAATTGCTCTCGTCCATCCCCGCCACCTTCGCTCTTTTCCCAATATGAATTTAGTATGGTTTAATGATAATAAATCATCATGCAGGTTCCGTAAAGATTGTCATTTATAAGCGAAGGGCTCGAGGATATTTCACATTAAACCGCATTAAAGCACGATTTGCGGAAGATTATATTATCTCTCTCAAGCGCTTATTTCAAATATTATCTGGATTAAAAGAACACTCTCGTCAACTTAGGGAAGAAACAACTCGACAAAAATTCTGTGAAGATACTTTGAACATTTTTGGACGAGAGGACTAGAACTTTCAGTGGTCTAGAGCGTATTCTTACTATTCATCCCCGTCTGCTCAGAAGGAAGTGATATGGACATCTATAATTGCTCGTGCAGGTTGTGTTCCTGAGGTTTTCGACTGCAAGGAATTGGTTTCCTGGTGCGTTGAGAAATATATACCAATTCAACGTATTATTCAACTTCAAGACCATTCTCTCATCTTTCTTTCACCTCAACTGTTCCATAAAATGTTGAAGCTCCCCGAGTTGACACTTAATTTCAAAGGAGAGGATTGCAAGGATTTCCTGAAAAAGCATGATAACGACCTGGACCTCTTGCCTGAGTTCTTGGAGAATCCTGTGGCCATCCTTGAAGATATTACCAGGTTGCAAGTCAACTTGTTCAAAACCCCTTTCGAGAAATTAATTGGTTATTCACCAGAGTGACAGGCCAAGAAAATACTGCCATCATTTCCCATATGATTATTTATATATTATTTACTGTCAAGGAGAAGTGAAATTTTGATTGGGGGAAGTTTATTTCCATTGAAATCTCTTCCCAATTGTCACAGTATAAAAAAAATAAGAAATCTTTATGGCTTCTTATTTTGTTTTTGCGATAGCATATTGCTGTCAATTTCCTAAATTGTCTATCTGCAAGAAGGTGAATTGTGAATTTGAACCAATGACCTTTTGGTACCAAACGTTGTGGAGACACAAAGATTCTTTTCACTTTTATGAGTTTTTAAATGATTTTGTCTCGATTTTTAAATGATTGTTTTTTGGAAAACATACCCCCAGAATATCCACTCAGGCATGTAAATTCCTGGATAAAAAGGTGACGTTGGAACAATTGGAAAATTACAATGTTATCAGGATTTTCAGTTCTAAGGAAAATCCATCCATTCTTCCATGTCATATATCCGACATAATGTTTATTACAAAATTTGTAAGGAAATATAATTTAAGGCTGCACTTCTTTCATGATAAACAAAAAAATAAATTCATACCCTTGCCTTGGAAAATTGGGGACTTTGTATTAAAAAATATGAACAAAATAGATGAATTTGCAAACCACTTCCACAATTTGAATCTCAAGTATGCTGAAAGGATAAAAGGGTTTGACCCTAACGAAATTTCTGTGGAACATATGTTAGCAGTGGGATTTATCAATTCTTTATCCATACTATTCTAGGAGAATAAGAAGATAATAACTTGGGTGTTCCTACTCACAATGCTGGCGACTTGGAGACAATACTCAGTATTAATGAATTTTACAAACAGAAAGGAAAGGGTCCAAGCAAGAAGAATTCCCAGTCCCCAATTGTTACTCCTAAGACTACAACATCTCGGAGCATTGATATAGTGGCCCATCCATCCAGAAAAGTGATCAAAATTCATTCAGGCTGAGGAGGAGAAAAGAATCCCCCTCCAGGAAAAATTGAAAGCTCGCACAAAATTCCACGGAGGAAAAAGAGGAAAAATGTAGTGCAAGAGGAAGAAGACCAACACATAGAGAGTGAGATCAATAGCTTCTTCCTCAAAGATATGGAACTCGAAGTAGACATAGAGAAAATGTTTCCCAACATTAATCAGCTGGGAATCACAACCCACCAGAATCCATCTTTGGAAATCATTGAGGATGAGACCTTCGACGAAGAAGAGTCATTTTTTTTGCAAAGCGTTGTTTTTGACAAGGAATCAAAAAAATTGATTGTTAAGAAAAGTGATGTAAATAATAAGAAATGAAAATATCGTTCAGAGGTTAACCTAAGAGATATGTGTCCTTCCCATATTTATATAATTCATAGAGCAACCGACTATGCATTGGATGACTCCATTGGTGATCTCGAAGTGGAAAATACAAAGTTAAAGGAGACAATTAAGGAATTGGAAGATACCTTAATGCCTCTCCCACTTCTTACCAGCCCTTTGGCAATTGTTAAACCCACCATGCCCACTGCTAAATTAAAAGGATCCTCAATCTTACTTACATCAACTAGGAGCTATGTGGAGAATAATATAAAAAAAAGAATGTCATTGATCACAAAATCTTGGGAAATTTCAAAGAACATGATTTCTTTTGGCTCGAGGGTCCATGCCTTTCATGAGTATTTGCAAGCTAACCTAAAAACTGAAGAAGGTTTTTACCTTGATGCTGTGGTACCCTTTGGTGTTAAATTTTCCAACATGATAGAGCTAAGGTTAAGAGAGGAGGATCTTCCCTCTACAAGTTAGATTAAACAATTGAATGTCTGTTGGAAGAACTATTCAAAAGACTCATGGAGGTAGACTTAGACGGAAGCACTAACGAAGTCCAAGATACCAAGTTTACCCTCAACTCATTGTTCCTAACAAAGAAACAATTTGATGAGCAAGTTGAGGTCTTTAAAGGGTTTTCAATTGAAAAGTTCTATGGTATACTTGAATATAACGAGGACGACATAGACAATTGGCTAGTCGACTACTTCATAAAAAATTAGGATATTGAAGAAGCATTACATGGCATTTGCCTTGATCTAAGAGACTTGAAAGGAAAATTGTTCCACGTCGAAATATGGCATGAAATCAACGTGGCACCAAGGAAAATTTACATCGAAGAATGGTTTAGGAAAGCTATCGATAAACTGACTAATGAAGAGCAAGAAGAAATTGAGACGGTTCCTATAACCATTGATGAAAACAATAAAATGACATCAACAAGCAAGTGAAAGAATGAGAGACCATCATAGTAAGTTTATGCTGATCACATACTTCTTTTTCTTTATCAAGCTCTTCATCTAGTTATTCCACCTCTTTCACTAGAAAGGTTTAATTGAAGACTGGTAACTCCTCTTTTCTTCTTACTAGGTCTTGTTGTTCTTATACATCCCATCATCTTCCTTCTAAAATATTATTTATTGTATTTATTTTATTTATTGTCTGTGGGAGCCCCAATCCCATTCTTTAAGACAAACACATTTAAAATTTCAAAGAATATGTAACAAAATATATATTTTTTAGAAATTTCAAGAGAGCTACTTTGGGAACAATCTCCACTGTGATTTGTAACCATGTTTTCAGAATATAAAGTATTTGAGGTTGATCTATCATTATCTTTATTTGAGATGCCCATGTATCCACTCTTTTAAAGTTCTCTTATGCATGTAGGTCGTCTTCTTTTTATTTTTATGTGATCATAAATATTTATCTTAAACTATGATGGTTGTGAGGAAATTTTTCTTATTTTCTTTAAATGTGTGAAGTGTGTGATTCCTGGTCCTTTCTCAAGAACTTTCTTTAAAAAGAAAACAAAAACATTTTCATTTTATTTTCTTGCAATATTTATGTTTCTATGAATCATTACAACGAACTTTTATCAAGTCCCACATTTTGAATATATAGAAATCCCAAGAAAATCTAAAGAGGAGTACCACCTCTATAAAAACGTAGGGGGATTTACATCCTCGTGAGGTTTCCATTTCGATCCTAACGGATTCAAGCATCACCATTTTTTGCGACCATAATGGGGAATGAACTGAAATTTGGAACCTGGTCTAGCTTTTTCTTTTTGAAAAAATATGACTTTTCCCCAGGCTAATCAACCCCACTTATAAATTGGATTGAACAATCAACGAAGCATATTACATCAGTTATACAATATGGTAATAACAACAAATTAGACCTGAGAATATTTAGAAAGGTCCTGATAGATCTTAGTCCAAGAAGAAGAAAGGAGAAATCTTCCAGAGACAGAGGAGAGACGAGCGACAAGACCGAAGAAACCAATGGTTAGCTAGAGTAGCACAAGAACAAGGTCGACATTGAAGTTGGATGAATACAAGGGACCCATTACCAGAAGAAAAATCAAGAAACTCTTTATTCTTAGAAGTGAAAATCATATTCTTGGAATTTCTCTGGATATGGCATAAAGAAATGAACAACCCCGAGACGAGCATCATGAGGAGAGACAAGGAGGTGGAAGAGATGATGCAAGAAATCAAGAGAACTTAAGGTTTGAAAATAGAAGAAGAATAAGATATTCCCCTCTAAATATTATAGGTGAGAAACATGATCTCCCTGTGCTCCCTAAGGGCACCCTAAAGGAATTTTCTGGAGATGGATAAATCGATGAAAAAATGCATCTACACTTATTTCTTGATGTTTTTTATTTTCACCATGTTGAGTAGGACGATGTCATGGTAAGGTTGTTTCTACAAACCTTATTAGGAATAGTGTATGAATGGTATACACCATTTCCCATTAGATCAATTCACTCATTTAATGATCTCAAAGCTATGTTCCTAACTATACTCACCCCTCAAATTTCTTATCATACCCTTCTCACTTATTTCACCTAGTTATTTGAGGAAGAATGAAAGGATACAATATTTTAACCTTAGGTTCAATAAAACCTTGAGTAGGATTCCAGAAGATAAAATACCAAATGACCCAGTCATTCTCGGTTGTTATAAGAACACAATTCCCCCAAATGTGAAATATACTATCAGAACATCCCAAATGGATACCTTGGAGGAGGAAATGACTTAATCAACTGAGATGGAAGAAATTATGATTGAAACAAGTGTCGACCTCAACATTATATTGGGAAAAGTACAAAGGCATCTCAAAGGATTAAGTATTGATAATCAAGTAGCTTCCAGTTCAAGAAAGAATGAAAAATTTAAGACACGACCAACTCAAAATCAAACAATGGGAGGAGGATTTTTCAAGGGCACCATACCTGAGGTAAAGGTTGACCCTGCGACGACACAAGAAACTAAGAAAAGAATTGAAATTGCACACTTGAATAGAACTATTAAGCAAATGAAGAATGATATAACCATACTGATAAGGGGAGATAATTATGTGGAAAATCCAAGAATTCCAATCCCAGAGGAAAGAAGGAACCCTCCCCAATAAAACAGAGTGAAGTTTGAGAACACGGATAATCTGCAAAGACCAAGAGTTCCCAGACAACCTACTCCCAATGCAGTTGTTCTGGATGATGTGTATGATGAGAAAATAATTGAACAAGAGAATTATTACCCACCCGATGAAAGTTCCTAAACTGTGCAGATGGAAGGATGCAAGACGTCCATGTAAATATTTTAATAAGGTGACAATGAACA
Organism: Picea sitchensis; assembly: GCA_010110895.2. Classification (NCBI taxonomy): domain Eukaryota; kingdom Viridiplantae; phylum Streptophyta; class Pinopsida; order Pinales; family Pinaceae; genus Picea; species Picea sitchensis. The sequence goes on from SNQJ01S0047636.1 coordinate 188,540, forward strand.
TAACTTGTAATAAAATGTCACCCACACATGAGGATTTGTAAATAGACCAAAAAATAAAGGCGATTCTGATAAGGAGAACCAAAAAGAAAAAAAAATAAAAAAAAAATGAGAAAAGACCGAATGAGAAGGTGATAGATAACATTGGAATTAAAAGGAAACAACTGACGTCAAATTCCACTCAAATGAGATATAATTTCATAGAGGATTTAAGTAAATTAAGGATAAATTTTCCCTTTATAGAAGTGGTGAAGATTCCCCAACACAGAAAACACATTTTGAAATTATTGGACGATCCATCTGAAAGGACAAAAGTTGTGGTCACTAGTCCAAAACAAAGCTAGAGCCTGTCAACTTCCAAGCTAAGAGGTAAAATTCCTCCCTTTTACATTTCAATTGAAAATCATGATGTTGCACTACACAATTGTTTAGTTGACACTGGTGCGACAAATAATATCATGCCAATGGTGGTCATGGAGGCATTGGGCATGAGTTTCACCAAGTATTATGAAACTGGTGAAAGCATATATGCAATTAATTCTAAAAAAATTCCAGCTTATGGAGAGATCAAATACTTTTATTCTTGGATCAAGACAACCCCCCATATCATTACAGTTTTCAATATCATTATGGTAGATATTCCTCCAGCATATGGAGTTGTGCTGGGAAGAGATTGGACATTCATGATTAGGGGATATATAATGAATGATGGAAGTTATATGATGTTGCCAGGCAAAGAAGGAGAAATGACTAAAGTGACCCGTGAAGCTAGAAAACCCTTCTCTTTTGATAAGAACGATAATGAATTCATGGAGGATTATATTAGACTGGAATTTTCATGCACTAATAATGAGGCGAAATATGAAGCCTTGATTCAAAGGATGATCCTTGCACAAGAAATGAAAATAGAACATCTAATTGTAACCGACGACTCATAGTTGGTGATCAATAAGGTTACCCAGAGGTATAAAATCAAAAAGGAAATACTTAAGTTATATTTCAAAAGGTTTAACGAATTGATGGAATCTTTTGGTTCTTTCAATATTTATTTCATTCCAAGGGACACGAATCACAAGGCAGTTTCATTAGCCTTGGAGACCTCATTGTCAAACCCAGATGATATCCAAAGAAAAACGTCTTTCCAAGTAGAAAGAGCATTCTGACCATCTATGCCCGATAACATTAAATATTTTCAAATGTTTGAGAACAATGAACAAATGGAATTTTTTTTGTTGAACGATGATGATGAATATGATCACACGTCTGATGTCCCCAAATATTGTATATAATCCGAATCTCTTTTTATGAAAGATGATCATGCTAAGAATCTTCGTGAAGAAGTTTCAATTCAAAAAGTGAAAGAGACAAGAAAAGTCAATATTGGAACTGATAGTTCCCCAAAATACATCAACTTGGGAGTTGATTGCACCACTGAGGAAGTTGATAAATATGCTTCCTTGTTTAAAGAATACATTGATGTCTTCGCTTGGACCTATGATTATTTGAAAGCTTATGATAAAACAATATTCCAACATATCATTCCTTTGAGGGAAGAAACAAATCCTGTAAAGAAAAAAATAAGGATGATGAATCCCAAACTGAAACCTCTGGTAAAGATTGAATTGGAGAAATTGAAGAAGGAAGGAATAATTTATCCCATTCGACACTCCGAGTGGATTTCAAATCCTGTGATTGTAAGAAAAAAAACTGGGGAAATCCGGATGTGTGTTGACTTCAGAGACCTTAACAAAGAAATCATAAAGGATAACTTTCCTTTAACTAATATGGAGTTCCTTCTCCAACATGTCATTGGATCAGCCTGCATGTCCATGCTTGATGTTTTTTTTGGATATAACCAAGTCTTGGTTGCTGAGGAATATAGGGCAAAGACAACATTTATCACACCTTATGAGACATATGCATATTCTAGAATGCCCTTTGGTTTGAAGAATGCTGGAGCCACATTCTAGAGGGACATGGATCATGCATTTAGTGGGTTGATAGGAAAATTTATGGTAGACTATAAATATGACTTGATAGTGAATTAAAAACAAAGGGTGATCATATCCATCATTTGAGCAAAGTTTTTGAAAGATGTAGATTATATGATGTCTCTCTAAATCCAAAGAAATGCTTGTTCACTGTAACTCAAGGAAAACTGTTGGGCCAAATTGTGTGTAAGGAAAGGATTTACATAGATATGGAAATAATTAAAGCAATAAATGAGCTCAATCCACTGACATCCAAGAAGGGTGTCCAATCATTTTTTAGCAAGATCAATTTTGTGTGAAGGTTTGTCCTTGACTATGCAAGTTTCGTAAAGACAATCAATTTGTTGTTGAAAAAGGAGTAGAGGTTTGAATGGACAACACATACTCAAGAGACTTTCAATAATATCAAAGGAGCAATCACCATAGCTCTAGTCCTCATTAGTTTGGATTTTCAAAGGGATTTCATCATCTATTCATTTTCTACAGAGACAGTTGTTGCATCTGTTCTTACTCAGAAGAATACCAAAGGTGAAGAAATGCCAATAAGTTTCATGAGAAAAACCCTCATGACTATGAATTGAGGTATTCAAAACTGGAAAAGAAAGCCTTGGATCTTGTAAAAGCGGTAGCATACTTTCGGATGTACATATTGAACTCCCATGTTATTTCCTATGTTCCCTCATCGCTAGTGAAGATGCTTCCGAATAAAAAATTGAGAGAAGGAAAATGGGCTAACTGGCTGGCAAAGATACAAGAATATGATATTGAGATTAAACCTTTAAAGGATATTAAAGGACAAGGTTTATGCAAACTCATCGTGAATAGTGATTCTGTGGATGTAATGATTTCAATTTTAGTAGGATAACCATTAGTTGATTAAGAATTGTACGAAGATATTATATTCTACTTAAGGTCCGGGTAATTTCCTATCATCATGAACCCCAAGGAGAAAATAACATTGTAGATGAAGGCAAATCAATATGTGTTGATTGTTGATATACTGTTCAGGAGAAATTATTATGGTATACTACTGATATGCATTGATGAAAACCAAGCCCAAGAACTAATGAGAGAATTCCATGAAGGAATATGCGGTGAAAACTTTGCACCTACCACCACCGCCCACAATATAATAAGGGATGGATTCTATTGGCCATCAATATTCAGAGACTCATATGCCACAATAAGGAAGTGTGTATCATGCCAACATTTTTCAGGAAAAATGAAGAGATCCACGATGCCTTTACAACCCATAATTGTAGAACAACCATTCTCCCAATGGGGACTTGATTTTGTTGAGCCAATTAATCTGAAATCTACCAAGGGACATATGTACATTCTCACGGCTACACATTATTTCATGAAATAGACAGAAGCAGTGGCATTAAAGAAAGATGATTCTAAAGAGATAATTAAGTTTCTCAAAGATAATATTCCATCGAGATTTGGTGTCCCAGATAAATTTATCACAGATAATGGTTCAATTTTCATCAAGTCGAAGTTTACAAAGTTTTGTGGAGAATATGGAATTATCATGGGTCAATCGTCGAATTATTATCCACAAGGTAATGGCCTTGCTGAATCCACAAATAAAACACTTGTTCAAATACTGAAGAAAACCATTGACAAGAACCAAAGGAATTGGCATCTGAAGCTGACTGATGCGTTGTGGGAAAGTAGAATGACCCCAAAGGACAACACTGTGATGCCCCCATATACATTGGTTTATGGGAAAGAAGAAAAAATGCCAATTAGCCTCAAACTCAATGGATTGAATTTTGTGGTTAATACCGAAGATATAGAAGAGAGTTCAACAATCCAAAGGAAGATCAACCAGTTGTTAAAATTGGAAGAAGAACGAAGCAAATCCCTGAATTAAACTTCTCAAAGGAAACAACATGTCAAAAGATATTTTGATCAGAGCACAATTGTAAATAATTTCCATAAGGGAGAGCTGGTGTTACTTTGGAACAAGGCCAAGGAGAAACTATTGATGAATACAAAGTTCAAAGCGCTCTGGATTGGACCATACATCGTTGAAAAGATCCCTGGTTTCAATTCATATATGCTCCAAGACATGAAGGGTAAAATACTAATGCTGCCTATCAACG